>NDGM011213558.1:11830-33880 GCA_002564305.1 Octomys mimax | reverse complement strand
ACTACTACAAAGACAACAATATGCAATGTATTAATTATTATAACTGTCCTACTAACCTGCTTTAAAACTGTCTTATTGCTATCTCAATAAAATTAACATAAAAATAAAATAAAATAAAAATGATGAATAAATAACATAACAATACTGACAGTTTCTGTTCATATCAACCTATCAGCAAGAAAAAGGCCATGAAGTTATACTAGTTCTCAACAGTCATTTCATAGTGTATCATATAAAAAACTTTTTATTCCAATTTCTCACGTTTACAGACAGCTATATTTCTAAGAATGTATAACATTAGATGTAGCACTGTCAGTTTTGAAAAACTGTACTCATGAACAGTCAAAAAGGTCTTATGAACTGAAATTGAAACTGGTTTTAGATTTTGAATCTTTCTTTTTATACCTATACATCGAATGTTATACATTTCCCTCTTATTACTGCTTTTACTACATTCCACAGATTTTGATGCATTGAATTTTCATTTTACTTACCTTAATATTTAAAATATATTTCCTTGTGAGGTCTCCTTTGACTGAAAACTTATTTAGAATAGTGTTGTCTGATTTCAAGTATTTGGGCATTCACTATCTTTCTGTTTGATTTTTAAACTAATTCTGTTTACTCTAAGAACATTTCGCATTCTTTTCATTGGTTTAAGTTTTTGAAGCATATTTTATGCCTCATGATGTGTTTGCCTATCCTAAGCGTTCCACGTGAACCTCAGGAGAATATCTGTTGTTGACTACAATCATTCATAAATGTCAATAAGACCAAGCTAGTTGATAGTGATATTGAATTTAAATATTCTCTGGTTTTCTGCCTGATGTTCCACTATTTACTGAAAGAGATGTGAATGCTTTAGTCTATAGTAGTGTATTTATCGGATTTTTGTCCTTTTCAATTTTATAAGCTTTTCTCTCATACTTTTTAACATTCTCTTGTTAGGTAAAGTCAGTTTAGTATAAATTAAAATTCACTCCTATACACTTATATAGTGCCTCTGTTTTTCCAAGATAATTTTCTTTTTTCTAAAGTAGGTTTTTAAATTATATATATATATATATCTTTTTCTTATGAGTAGTGTTAGGCTGATATATGTTTCTCAATCTTTTAATCTTTTTAAAAAATATATTTAGTATAGGCTCTCATTACACAGCTCGGACTCCTAGCAATCCTCCTGCTTTCAGCCTCCGAAATGCGGGGATTACAGGCGCATGCCACCACATCCAGTCTCTGTCATCCTCTCAGCACACCCCACGGGTTGGGCCAGCACCGCACACTGGGAATAGAACCCTGGACCCTGAGTCTGCCTCAGCAGGCGATTTAGTCCGCTGAGCTATCTGGCTGGCTCCCAACATTCATTTTTTTCTTTTTTTTTTTTTTTTTCTTCAGAACTGGGGATTGAACTCAGACCCTTGCGCTTGCAAGGCAAGCACTGATTCTACTGAGCTTTTTCCCCAGCCCCTCAACATTCATTTCTAATAGAACTAATTTTCATTTGAAAAACACTGTCTCACATCATTTATGTTACAAATGCATTATAATATTACTTCTAATTCCTCCTCTTTACAACATTGTTTACATCTGTTTCATTTACTAATAATTGCACAACACTTGTTCTAATTTTTACTTGCAGAAACTTTTAAATTAAATGAAAGTTATATATATATATATATATATATATATATATATATATATATCCTGCATGATTTGGTGATTTTGTTTTCCTTCATGTAAACCCAAGTTTTTAATTTTTAAATCATTCTCATTTCTGCCCAAGAAAACAGTTTTTGTGTGTAGGTGTGGAGCTAACAAACACCCTAAGTTTTTGTTTGTCTGAGAAAATTTTTATGTTGCATTCATGTTTAAGAATGATTTCAGTGGGTATGGATATGCTGAATCTTTATTTTTTTAATTTAATTTTATTTTTTTAATTTTTAGGGAAGGGTCTACAGGGTGTTTAGGATCTCACTACTAGATCTGACTCATAGTGATCTGCCTGTTTACAGCCTCCCAAGAACTGGGATTACAGGCACACGCCACCACACCCAATCGCAATTGTCTTCTCAGAACACCCTGGAGGTGGGGCCGGCAGAGAAGGCCCAGGGATTGAGCCCCCTGCCCCTGCTTACAGGCACTTTAATCCACTGAGCTACTTGGCTGACTCAAAGTTGCAGGAGACTAATTGTACTTGTTTAAACTAATTGCACTTGGTTAGGGCTAATTGCACTCAGTTTATACTAATTGTTCTTGGTTTATGTTGTTAATACCAGTCTAAAAACTCCAGTATTTGTGTCATCTGAAGCTCTTTCTGAGGCCTACTTTGTTTCTTTGGAGGACTTTTTTTCTTGTTTGGCATAACTTGACATGTTTTGTGAAATCTAGGCATTTTTTATGTTGACATGAGAAATTAGGTAAATAGGACATTATTGTGAAGATTCATGCTATTTATCTTAAAAATTAGACCTATATCTCAAGTGGTTTTACAGGAGAAAAATCTGAAATTCCTCTGATGTCCTACTTTTATCTCCCTTCTTGGCTCCAAGTATTCCTATGTCCTCTTCTTCCCAGGGTGTCTTTCTTGCAGTTCATACAACTATAGTTTCTGTTAATATACTGGAGCCTTATTAGGTGATGATAAGAGATGGGAGGAAGAAACTATTTCATAAACTTCCTAAGAAGACTTCGGCTTCGGACAAGCTTTCGTGCCTAGGCTGTTGTCTTCCCAAGTAGGTCTCTCTTGTTATACTTTTTCTTCTGTTTTGGTAAAACAGCAAGAGTACAGGATATGAATTAGCTTCAAGCCACCCCCCTCAGTGAGGACATGACACTGGTGAAGTTTTCCCCCCTGGAGAGTGGATTTGTTCCAGAGAACACTCTGGACTTATTAGCAATGATTTCTCATCTTGTCCCCATTCCAGAGCCGTGACTGCAATTTCCTTGTATCTTCAACTTGAGAACTAGCGAAGTAGAAGTAGGAGTTTTTCCCATCCCTTACAAGTCAACATGTGGTCTCCACAAATTCAAAAAAATTACTATTTACACATTTCTTCCAGTTTATAGCTGTAGGGACTTCTACTCCAGCTAAGGAAATGCCAACTGAAACTGAAGTCTCCTGTGTAGCCAGACATCAATGGAATATTTTGTTCAAAAAAAACATTTTCTCCTGATTATAAGGAAGATGACTAGCATACAGATCAGTTTCTTTGTGTCATAATTATAAGAATAAATTCTAAGGTGTTTATATACTGTTATAGAAAGTAGAACTTTCTCAGTTCTGGTAAATAAATTTTTTTCTTTCTTTCTTTTAATACCGTGGCTCAGACTCTGGATCTTGCGCTTGCCAAACAGACACTTCTGCCACTGAACTATATCCCCAGCCCTGACATTTTTCTTTGGAGTTTCTAGAATATTCTATTGCTTTCATCTCTTTTCCCCTTTCCACTGTTTTTATATGAACATGTCTATCATTTTAACAAAACGTATGTGTACAATACAGTGTTATTGACTACTACTGCTACTTTTCAGACCTCTAGAAATTGTTCATATTCATAATTGAAGCTTGTACCTGTTTTATAATAATTACCTATTTCTTCCTCAAACTCCTAGAAATTACTATTATTTTCCTACTTTCTAATACCATCAATGAACCTGAGTGTGCAAATATCTCCCAGGATCCTAATTTCAGTGATTGTAGATTAATATTGAGAAATTAATTTCTAGCTTTATGTTACTTCTATGTTAACTTTTTGAAGCATTTCCAATACTAGACAAGGGCTCTTTTCTTTCTCCACAGTCTCACTAGTGTAGTAATTTTAAAAAGAAATCTTTATATATTCTAGATTTTATTAATAGCTGGCTGTGTTTCACACATCTGTAGTTTGTATCTTTCTGCTGGTTGTTCCTTTTGCTGTGTAGTGGTCTAACATGGATATTCCATTTACTGATTCTTGTACTTATTTCCTGAGCAACCAAGGTACTGTTCAGAAGCTCCTTGTCTACGACTATGGTCTCAGGAGTTTAACCTATTTTATCTTTTAGCAGATTAAGTATTTTGTGCTTAACAGTTCTAATTTATCAAACAAACAGCTGATCATTTAGCAGTTGACTGAGTTGACAGTTGATTGGTGAATATGGGTTTACTATGTAGTATACCAGTCACTTGTCTAAAGGAAGGGTCAGTAACTTTTAAACAGTAAAGAGCCATTTACAAAAATAGGGTGACTTCATTTGGCCTCATTCAGTCAACTCTGTACTGGAGTCCAGATATGTGTCCTGAGATCTATAATTTCTGCTATTTTTCCTTTGCAGCCACCTCAGTCTTAGCATAAAGACTGCACTTGTCATTGTTCACCAATACTAATGTTTCTTCATGTAATTTTTACCTATGGAAAGAACAATACAGTTTTTATGTTCACTCTCAGACTAAAACTTGAGTATTTCTTATTTTGTGTTCCTGCCACTCCTGCCTCAGGGACCTGAAGATTCATCATGTGATATTTATCACTATCTCTTCTATATCCCCATTAGTGGTCCCCTCACTGAAGCTTCCTGCCAGAATGTCTGAAATAAAATGTGTTCTAATTTTACTCCCATATTGCCTTCCTCTAAGCCATCTCTGTAAAGCTTCTACAACAACAAATAAAAATTAAGAAGCTAATTATAGCCTTTGTTGTCTCCACTCTTATCTCCTAATTTGCTGTTTTTAGGCTCATATAAACACCAATTTCGAGAAACACTGAAGAGCCCAAATGATTAGACAGTCCTACATCGCTAGCTCAGGCTTATGTTTTGTTTTCTTTTCAATCAGCTAGTGAAATTCATTTAAATGTTAATATTCACCTAAATATAAATTTTCCACGAAGACTAACTTAGAGCAAACTTTACTCAAATCAACTCTAGAATTCAATTATGTGGGGTTTTCTTTTTTTGTCACATCAGTTTTCATTTTCAGCTACATAAACATCTTTCTTAGGCAACAAAACAACTTATATATGGGTCTTACAATTTCTGAAAATCTATTTTAAAACAAACTTATCTCCATTATACAGAGTTGTGGTATAAAAAAAGATTTATAGGCTATATTGTTTTTCAGAAAGCAGGTAGTTACACTGCAAACCTGCTCAACCAACCTTCCTAGTTAAGCCAATGTTGCAGATTGAAAATGGTTCAGACATCTTCTATTAAGAATACTTAAGAGCTTCAAAGGGATGTTCAGTTTCCTCCACAAAGAGCCACCAGAATTTTTCATAATCTCTCTTGGTTTCACCCAGCCCTTTTTTTTTATAAGCATCTCACCTCATAAAAGTCAGTGCCCATGGATACTTCTCTTGTGAACAGAATAACGCATAATTACTTTTAGTTCCAAGTACAGTGAGTCTTTAAATACTAAGTAAAAAGTGCTGATTGGAAGGACACTTAAATCAAGACTTGAGTTTTTTAATAGTACAAATCTATTTTTAAAAACTGGCTGCATGATCTTATAAGTATCTACTATAAAAATTCACTAAATAAAAAAATTGTGCTTTCTGAATATATGAGGTTTGATAGGGATCACTATCCATTTCATTTATAAGCTAATATTTTAAAAATTAAAAGATAGAGGATTAGAATTTGGAACTATTCTTTAGAGGTGTGATTATGAGTTACATTAAACATAATCAGTGTATCTCTGCAACTGTATGTACCAAATTATTTAGACATAATGCTAAAAGTTGAAATTTGAGAAAGCATAAATATCCATCTCATGCCAAGTAGTTCTAATGTACTTTGCCTTGATAATAGGTCTTAATTATGATAAAAGAAAGAAGGAAAGAAGGAATACATTTATCCATATACACGTACAATCTTATTTTTCCAAATTTAACAAGTATTTAATGAAGAATATAGTGATGATTTAAAAACTTTTGTGATATGGTTTACTACCACTAAGACTGTAACTACAAGTATACTAAATTTATTACCTTTTGATTACCTTTTTAAAGCCTTATTGCTTTTGTGGGTAATTATTGACTAAACCTGGCTATTTGGTACACTAAGTTCATTTTTATAACATTTGCATGGAAAATACAGCTATGAGTTATGAAGGCTTGGCATTTATGTATTTGTAGTGATGCATTGCTGCACATTTTCACTTGCCTTAATTTATACCCTTAAGATAATTATAAATATCAGTCAAGCTCTTTTTTTTTAGAAAGTTGACACACAAACACAGAATTCCTTCAGTTATAGTGTGAATGAAGACTAAAATTCAAAACTTATATTTTATTGTTAAGACAAAGAATGTAACTGGCACAAAGTAATTTATTTGTTTTATATGAATTTCCATCTATGAACAAAAAAAAAAATCACCAATGGCCATAATACAGATCTCCTAGACATTTAATTAAGTTTATTGATTTAGAAATTGATTTCTTTTTTTAAATTTTATTTTGTGTGTGTGTGTGTGTGGGTGGGTGGGTGGCCAGCTCAGCCCACCAGAGGGTGGGGCGGGCTGGCATGTGGTGCTGGGGGATTGAACCGCGGTCCCGGTGCTTTGCCGAGCTTATTCGAAGTAGGTGCTTTAGACCACTGAGCCATCTCTCCAGCCCCTAATTTCTTTAAGGCCTAATTACTCTCACACTAACACATGTAAAGCACAATGTGTTGACAGATTTATCTTCTATATGACACATTAACATTATCAATGACAATAACATTCCCTAATCCTTAAGATTATCCTGTGTAATCTCATGTGTATTCTAACCTACTTACTTTACCATCACAAATATACATCCACTTGTTTCACACGGTGATGGAGAAAGTTTCTATAGTAAAGCCACAAATTTTAGGTAAATTATTCACTGATATAGAAGCACTAAGAAAAATGATGCTGCTGCAACAGAACCCTGGAATATTGACTACTGGATTTGTAACTGACCACAAGAACTTAAAGACAAAATATAAAATGTCTTCTTTTGAAAGGTACAAAAAGAGAAAAACTATTTAGAAGATTGGAGAAATAGGAACTTAGGCTACTTATAACAGTATAAAAATATGCTGCTGTAATTTAGAAGACTGCAAAGGGACTCATTAAACATGCAGATTTGGCTAAAGTGGAAAATGCTGAAAGCAAAACAAATAATTAATGAATGAATAAGTTGGTTCTTTGAAAGAGTAAATAAAATTTAGAAACTCCGAACCAACTTAATCAAAAAAAGGAAAGAAAAAACTTAAATTCAATCAATAAGGATGGAAAGGACCAAATTAATGTAGATCCTGTGGAAACTCAGAAGATCATTAATAGCTATTTTGAAAATCTTTACTTTCACAGTATTGAAGATGCAGAAGAAATGGTTAGATTCCTATATAGGTACAAATTACCAAAACTGAACCAAAAAGATATAAAAACTCTGAATAACCCAATATCAGCCAGTGAAATTGAAAATGTAATAAAAAACTTATCAAAAAAGTAAAGCCCAGGTCCTGATGGATTCACAGCTGAATTATACTAAGAAATTTAGAGGGGATTTATTCCCAGTACTTCTCAAACTTTTCAATGAAATTGAAAAGGAAACAATGTTCCCAAACTCATTCCTGGAGGCAGGTATTACATTGATACCAAAGCCAGAGAAAGACTCAACCAGAAAAGAAAATTATATGCCAATATCCTTCAAGAATATAGATGTAAAATTCCTTAATAAAATACTAGCACATAGAATGCAGCAAATCATCAGGAAGCTTATACACCACGACCAGGTAGGATTCATCCCAGGGATGCAAGGATGGTTCAACATACACAAATCTATAAATGTAATAATACAGTATATCAATAGACCCAAAACCAAAACCACATGATCATATCAATAGACACTGAAAAGGCTTTTGACAAAGTCAACACTCATTCATGATCAAAGCCCTGCAGAAAATTGGGATGGTGTATTCGTCAAGGATTTACTTAGGGAAACAGATACAATATAAGGAACAGATATTAACACAAGATGTATAAATTATAAGAAATTACAAGATTTGGCTTACAACAGTCAGCTGCAGTCAGATGAGGAAGCGTGCAAAGGGTATCTGCACACCTGAGACTGAAAGATTCAGTCTCAAGGTCTGAAGCTCACTGCATTGCTCCGTGCAATTCT
Source organism: Octomys mimax (assembly GCA_002564305.1). Lineage (NCBI taxonomy): Eukaryota > Metazoa > Chordata > Mammalia > Rodentia > Octodontidae > Octomys > Octomys mimax. Next base: position 25,751 of record NDGM011213558.1, on the reverse strand, counting down.
CTATCAGTCAACCAGTGGTTCTGCAATAGAAGACTGAAGAGTCCGGGATGGAAGTTGAAGAATCTGTGACAGAAATCTGAAGGATCCAAGCCAGGGGCTGAAGAGTCTGTGCTGCAAACCAAGCAATGAAGTCCCAGCTGAATGTAAAGACTGAAGTTCCTTTGAGGAAGTGGACTGTGGACTCCTTCCCCAGCCCCTTTATATGGTCTCTTTGTGCTGAATCACTCTGGGTTGGGCTCCTTTGTGCCCCAGGGTGTAATCAATCATGCCCCAAGGTGGGCCCATGGGCCCTCCTCACAGGGGGCCCCGTAGCCCGTAACTGCAGGGAGTCATCCAGCCAAATTGACACAAGGTATCAACCACTATACGTGGCCTGTATCTCAATCTGGTAAAAGCCATCTATGACAAAACAAGGGTGTCCACTATCACCACTTCTATTCAATAATGTTCCAGAAACATTAAGTAGAGCCATTAGGAAAGAGAAATAAAAAGAATATGGGTATTCTTCTAGAATATTGATCCTTGATGCAAAGAACCAACATTGGAAAAATGAGTGTACTCCCAAAATTTAAAGCAATCCCTATCAAAATACCTTCAAAGTACCTCACAGATTTATCAAAAGCATTTCTAAAATTTATTTGGAACCAGAAAAGACCTGGAATAGGAAAGGCAATCCTGGGTAACAAAGGCAAGGCAAGAAGCATTACAATCCCTGACTTGAAATTGTGCTACAAAGCTACTATGATAAAATCATCATGGTACTGGCAGAAAAGCAGACCCAAGGATCAATGGATCCAACTAGAAGATGCGGATGGCACTACAAACACATTCAACCACCTTATCTTTGACAAAGGGACCAAACATGTTCACTGGAAGGAAGATAGTATTTATTATTAACAATTAGCACTAGAAAAACTGGCTCTCTCCATGCCTAAAATTAAAACTAGAACCAGGTCTATCACCATGCCCTAAACTAATGTCAAAATGGATTAAAGATCTATACATTAAAACAGAAACACTAAATCTACTGAAAGAGAAATCAAGTGGAAATCTTGAAGACATGGGGTAGCCAAAAATTCATAAACAAAAACCAAAATGCACAGGAAATACTTCAAAGAATCAGCAAATGGGATTTCATTTTATTGAGAAGTTTCTTCTCATCAAAAGAAATTGTGAACACAGTGAAAAGACAACCCACAAATTGGGAAAAAAATTAACCATCAATCACTCAGGCAAAGGACATCTATCTAGAATATATAATTTTTAAAAAATCAGCCCCATCAATTCAAAAACCCAATCAAAAAATGGGCATCTGAGATGAACATACACTTCTCTGAGAAAGAAATACAAATGGCAAATAAATACATAAAAAATGTTCCACAGCACAGGCCATTGGAGAAATGCAAATTGAAATATTCTTGAGGCACCATCTGACCCCAGAAACAATGGCTATCATAAAGAAATCAACTAATAACAAATGCTAGAGAGGTTGTGGGAAAAGAACCCTTGTCCACTGTTGGTGGTCATGGAGACTGGTGTAACCGCTGTGGAAATCAGTGCTGAGCTGCATCAGAATTCCCATTTAAGCCAGTTATTACCCTTATGGGTATTTTTCCATAAGAACTAAAAACATCATACCACCATAAAATATGTTTGTCCAAGCTTATAGCAGCATAATATATCATAGCTAAATCCTGGAAACAACAAAAATGCCTGTCACCTGAGGAATGTATAAAAAAGATGTGGTATTTTTATACAATGAGGTATTACTCAGCTATAAAGAAAGACAAACTTGACAACTTTGTAGGTGAATGGTAGATAGAGGCTATGTTCATAAGTGAAATAAATCAGACCCACATGTGTAAGTATCATATTGTCTCTCTAGTGTAAGATCCTGAAAGAATAAATAAAATTTCAAATGTATAATAGAAATAATAAAATGGAAAGAAGCTGAGCCTAAGGGATAAACAACAAAGTTGAGGGAATGGAAAAACAATAGGAAAAAAAAATGAAGGGGGATAAATCATGCAAGTGTATACAGGATAGCCAAGGTAATTGTACTACTAATATCATCAGGGGCAGACCAAATAGCTCAGTGGATTAAAGCACCTGCAAGCAAGTGCAGGGACTGGGGATTCAATCCCTGGGCCTGCTATGCCAGCCCTGCCCCCAGAACTCACTGAGAGGGCAATTGAGACCAGGAGTGATTGTACGCGCCTATAATCCCAGCTCTTGGGAGACTGTAAACAGGCAGATCACTGAGTCCGATCTAGTAATGAGACCCTGAACACCCTCTGGGCCCTTCCTTAAAATACAAAAAAACTAAAAAATAAATAATATCATCAGTTCTTTGAAAATAACAATTAATATTTAAAATTTTTACTTTGACTAACTCTATGTGCTAATATCTGTAATCTGAGCAACTACATCGAAAACAGCAACATGCAATACCAAAACCACCATTGAATACCTCTCATCTTGTTCTTTTAAATGTGTGTCACTTCTAATGACTTATCAATTATGATTGCACTCTTTTTAAAACAAACTTAAAAAATAAAAAAGTAAAAAGAACAAGAAAAATATTAAGGTTTGAAAACAACTGTTAATGTTTAATTATTCATCCAGTCTTACACACCTATTGTTGTTAACCTGAGCAACAGATTTAATGATAAAAATACAAGATATTACAACTATTGTTAATTTACTATTCTTGTCTTGAAAATCTGTACCATATGTATTGTTGTATGTCGCTCTGTTCCTGTCTTTGTTTTTGCTGTTGTTTTTGTTTGTACTCTTTGAAATTAAATTAAATATAAAATATGAAAGTTCATGTGATTCTAAACTGTGAACAAATCATAACAGGAGGAGCATACACTTCAGTTTATGTCTTTGTAATGTGTGAACTTTACTTTTGAATAGTAGATAAGGGAGCCATCAGTACTGTATTTTCATCATGATTTGTATATTAGAAACCCTCATGCTTCCAGGTGTCATAGCACACCTGCAATCCCAGTACCTGAGAGGTTGAAGCAGGAGAATTGTTGCAAGCTAAAGACTGGCCTGGGCTACATAGAGAGTTCAAGTCCAATGTATATTATGTAGCAAGACCTTGCCTTGGAGGAAAAAAAAAAAAGAAAAGAAAATTAACTTATACTTTCAAACTGAAAAAAACAAATGTGCATGTTTTGTGCTTTATAACCTACAATGAAAAATTCGGAAACAACTATTTCTTAAAATTGTTATGGCTATCTAGTGACATGATGACTGTAGAAGGAAAAATCCTTTCTCTCCTAGTGATATAGTACTCTAAAGGAATTGATTCTTAATGTTATTTCTTGCCTCTTATGGTTTTCTAAATTTCCAAAAGATGAGTAGGATGTATTGCTAAGTAATTTTTGTGGAGTTTTAAGGTTTTGTTATTTGCATAATAACTTCATAGTATGCATTCTTTTCAGTGAATTATAGACTATCATAAATAATCTACATGACAACTAAAAAAAACCCCAAAGGAATACTTTTTTAAAAAATGTCTTAAAAAAATGAAAACAAATTGATCCACATTTGTGATTATCTTCAGCTTGTGGACTAGAGGCAATTTAGGTACTGTCTCTACTCTAATTGGCCTCTAGGAGCTCCTTGGTTTTCCAAAGAAAATTTCCTTGATTTGCCTACCTAAAGTGAAAATCTTGTTTTCCCCATGCTTCCTGCATGAATCACTGAGCCAGGCCTGAAGACGATACCTTCTCACGCTCATATAGGCAACTATGGCTCACTGTAAAGAAAAGAGATGGGATTTGGAGGTCAGGCTACATAAAGCTGGGAATGTTACTTGGCTATTAAATAAAAGCAAATCTTATTCTGTGGTAAATAGCCTTCGGCATTGTTCATGTATTTATTTCTGTGTTTCTTAAACCTCTAAAATCTTTTGGAATGGAGTTAAAGCTGTATTCTCTGATATTAGACAATGACATGAACAGAGGGTTTGTAGAGTCGGTAATCAGTTAAAAGAAAAGGCCATTTACTGGCATAAACAGAGATACCCTTCACATAAAAGAAAATCTGTACACGAGAGGTTAGAAAACATGGTGCCCATGTTGAAGAACCTCACAGTCCCCACGTGCTTGAGCCATGAGAGGTTTTCCTAGATCAGGAAGATCATATTCATACTCCAGCTCTTCAGAAATAGCTGTAACTTTGCAGAAGCAACATCTGCTTATGCATGCCACCTTTATTCGTTCTGCATGCACTTTTCTCCCCAGTGATTGCTCAGAACTTCTCAAGTGACTTGGCAAATGAAGACATAAGAAAATATTTATTGCTGTTCATATGCTTTCACTTGAAAGAATTTGCATTCCATTTAAGAATGTATCCCAGACATATTTCTTAAATGCCTTTTTTAGAATCTTTGGTAGAAAAAGCAAGCTAAATCCTTTCTGTTCTGCCTCGGAATATCATGGCTGACAACAGTGGTACTGGTGTTATGAGACAGATGCCTTTCTGAATTATTTCTAAAGTTTGGACTCTAGGAATTAAGAGCAAACAGAAATGGCCAGGTCTGGGTGCATCACACAATAAAATATGTTCTGGTCAAAATAAAGAACATCTTCCAAAAAGGGATGTTTAAGTAGCAATGAATAAATTATAACACATACTAGCTTCTGTACTATGAAAACAAAAATGTGAATAATTAAACTATTTACTATTTGTTGGTGCTAACCTCCCTGAGGACCATGGCACTTAGAACCCTTAGTTGGTACTATGGCTTGCCAAGCAGATCACAAATAAGAAATGCGATTTCTACCAAATGAAACAGAAATGAGGCAGTGTCATTTCATAAGAGCAGTTTGTGTCCCAAAAGCCATAGTTAACCGAACTACTAATGACCATTCTTACTAGTTTCTAAAATGGAGCGAGTTAGTCTTAATGTTCGATCTTTTCCCCACAAAATGTTTTGGCTTAGTGTTAGATTAAAAGGTAGAGTTAAGTAGACATGATACATTGTTTTGGAGTTCTCTTGCTATGCAGTAATCTGTATTTTTGTAACCCATTTTTACTGACAGAGCCACAGAATGACAGTGTGGTTTTAAATTGCCTACAGAGCATAATGTGTTCATGAAAAACACTATAGAAATGCCCGCTCTTTGCTATTTTATTCAGTTTCTCCAAAAATAGGCAACTGGCTAGGATAAGAGAGTTTATTCTTTCTACTCTTTTCTACAAAACTTCCCATATAGTGTTTCTCAAAGTATATCAGTGACAAATGACCCCTTTGCCTTCCACTTCAATAATCATAAGAAGTTCCTATCACCTTAATTGCCAACTCAGCCCTTAGTTCTCAGCCTTTGACTTGCTTCTTGTCCATCTAGGTAGTGGGAGACAATCCCATGGTGGTATCATGAAAGAACTGTTTTTGTCCTTATTTTTGTTTTCCAGTCTGAATTGATTTCCCATTGCTGCAGAAATTCTCTTAATTTACCTTAAATTCATTAAATTCCTTTAAATGTAGTGACTTGATATAGCACAAATTATGACCTCATTGTCCTCAAGGACAGAAATTCGAAATGCTTTCATTGGTCTGAGACAAGGGTAAAGGCAGGGCTATGCTTCTTTCTGGGGATGCTAACGTAGAATCTGTCTTCTCTTTTCTAGCAACTCCAAGCTACTTATACTGTGCCAGATCATCTACTGCCCTCTTCAAAGCCAAGGGCAGCTGATCTATTCTTTCTTACATCACCATGACACTGACTGTGACACTGAGTCCCTCTTGTCATATGTTAGGACCCTTGTGATTACACTGAGGCCACCTGGAAAATGCAGGTTACACTTTTTAATCCGAGGCGAGGTGGTTGCCAGCCCTAAACCAGTCTACTACCTTGATTCCTCTTCATCACACATCACAAGACATTCACAGGTTCAGGCTTTAGGACATTGCTGTCTGAAGAGCTGTTATGTCTGCCGTATGCCTAGTTTTGAGCCCTTGCCTTTTGATACTTGGACACATGCCATGTGTTAAAGATATGATTTCCAGTATAAAAAAATTAAAGAATATATGTCTTGACTTAATAATAATTATCACGTTTTCAGCATGTGCTGAAATTATGATCTACCAGATGAAATTAAATGATGTTAAGCATGTAAGCACTGATGTATTTTTTTTATTATTATTTAATTGTTATAGGGTCTCAGTATGCAGTTCAGACTTGTGGTGATCCTTCTGCTTTCAGCCTCCAGAGAATTGGGATTACAGGCATATGCCACTATGCCTAGACTCTGTGACTATCTCAGCCAGCACCTGGGGGTGGGGCTGACACAGCATGTGGCGCCGGGGATTGAATCATGGTCCCTGTACTTGCCGAAGATTGCTGAAGCAGGCACTTAGTTTGCTGAGCTACCTTGCCAGCCCACTGATACTTTTTTCTGTGTTCATTCTTTCTTCCCTCTTTATTCTAGAAAGCTGAATTAATATTCTGGTAAGGGGGCTTTCCTCAAAGACCTTAAATTCTCTGTAGATGACTCTGTTAATCTCTGAGGTAAGAATGAGAATGAATATAATAACAGTGGTTATCAAAACCACTTTGCCTATACTTGATGCAGACAAATCCTTGAATATGAGTTTTATTGCTAATAAAATTGACATTTTTAAACTTTCAATATTTCTTATTTATGCAGGGAGAACTCCAACTTGTAAACACTCTTTCTGTAGAGAAATTCTGGTTGTGTTCTCTGTAGTCCATAGTTGGAACTCAAACACATACGTGATACCGAAGGCTTCATTCTTATCTTTCTAACCATCTTTACAAGCATGCCAAATCATGTTGAGCTTTAAATAATTGACAATCCAATATCTCACACACAATAGATGTTCAGTAATATGAATGTATTTCAACATTTTCTATGAAAAAAGGAGAATCAAGTAAATGAGGATTTTTAACCATTATGTAAGGCAATTTTTAGAGTAGCCCTTAATTTTAGGACAAAACCATGGTTATATTAATTGATGCACTGATTTTTAATTAATTTACTGGCTTTTTTACTCACACATATAGTCGTTTTTGTTCCCAAGAGAAATACAAGAAAGTTTGAGCGTGATGGTGTATGCCTATAATCCCAACGCTCTGGGACACTGGAGCAGGAAGAACTCATATTCCAAATTCTGGCCAAGTTTGGGCAATTATATGACTAAGTCAGACTTTGTCTCAAAACCTAAATGGGGCGGGTATAGGAGGGGTTGTATTTCAATGTGAAGACATAAAGTTTAATGTCTAGAAATATTATAAAGGCGAAAGAAGAGAGGATAAAGGAGAGAGGAGAGAGGAGGAGAGAAAGGAATGGGTAAGATTCAATGGAATACCCATCTCTGACAAAACTAAACCAAAAAAAAGGGGCTACAAATGAAGGACCATTTTTTATCTGTATATATAAAATAGGATAGATATACAGCTACTTTCTCTTAATTCAATGAAAAGAATGATTTGTACTAACAATGTTTGGACAAGATATCATGTCCGCATGTTGCACTCTGAATAACCACTACGAAGACAACAATATGCAGTGTATTAATTATTGAAACTATCCTATTAATACGTTTTAAAACCATCTCATGGCTATTTGTTTCTCAATAAAATTAATTTAAAAAAATTTGAATTGAATTGGGGTTGAGTGTAGCATTCATGTTTTAAAAAAACATAAAACAAAGTAAATGGCATTTCTATATCTTTTACAGATAATTCTTTTTTACTTATGATATAGAATAACATAACTAAAAGAGATTAAACTGCCAAGAACATATAATAAAAACCAATTCACCTTTGTAGCTATGGTTCTTACTCAGTTATCTCCATGGTGAGATAGTAATGTACTTTGGTATGACTGTAACACGTTTAGATATTAAATGTCCTATAATATTAAATAGGAGAGGTCAAGATAAAATTTTACTTGAATTAAAAATGGTGGACAAGATAGTTTCTGGTATTATTACACTTTTAGAAATCTAACGACTGACAGCAGTTTTGAGGATAACTAGGTGAGTTTTGAGGATAAGTAGGTATTTCTCAGGACATCAAACGTAGGCTGACTTCTGCCTGCCTCGGCAGGATTACTTTGTAACAGCTTGTGGTGTTTTTGAAGAAAAGCAGAGACAGCTGTTATATCGTTCACTGTTCCATTGTTGGGCAGATTTATATAGGCACTGCACTACCACGTAGCTAATGTTAAAACCAGAATTTCTAAGGGTAAGAATATACACTGTTAGTTTAAGAAATAGCAATGCCTGCTGCATCATCTGATGCTATAATACCAAGCATAAGGTGGAAATATTACCCTTTGGAAGAAAAACTTGAAAAGTTATTTTGATTCAATTGTTTCAACTAGAAATTTTTCTCAGCTCTTTTGAATGTAGGTTCTTTTGTTATTGCTACAAAGCATTAAAATTATGTTTGGTTTAAGGTCATGTTATAATTAAGAGATTGGTTTCTGGAGTTAGAAAATTTGGGTTCAAGGCCTTCTTCATTTATATGAGATGCAAACTTTGAACCAGTCAGTTTCTCTAAGGTTCAGAATCTTGGCTTGCAAATAATATGTTTCAGCCTCAAAAAGCATCATAAGTATAGTGAGAAAACTTCTGATTTCTTAGTTTAATATTTAACTTAAAGTGCTACTCATTTGATGATAATCAGCTGTTATTATTGCTTTGTATTTGTTAGGGTTCAAGAAGAAACAGCAGTTTCAAAGTACTAAATTGAAAAGGTTGCCTAATCTCCCTATGCAGGAATTGTGACAAGTGGCCAACACTGTCTGTGTTCTCCCCTACCTATGGCTAGGCCTCCATCCAACCCATTGCTGTGGATACCAGGACTCTCCCAGGCATCTGGAATTTTTCTTTGCAATTGATTCTCTCAAGGTTACAAGTCCACAAAACTCCCTTGTAATGGAAAGTTTCTCAGACTGATTTGGCAAGGGAAAATCATTACCAATAGTGCTTTGAGGTGAAGGCAAGATGTAGGTCTTCTAGTGCGATCCTATTAGATGATTTCTTCTACCAGCAACCCTCAGAACTTTACCATGTTTCCTTCATCAGTCTTCTCAAAGATATAATTTTGAAGTTATAGGGGATGTTTACTTCTTTTCCTTGGGTCCTTGACACAAAGCTCTGAATAGAAAATGTAATATATTAAATAGACTAAGTTCTCAATTTATAAACATTCAAGTTGTAAATGTGCACACATAAACAGGTCTTCCATCATGGACTCTCAAAGATGCAAACAAATCGTGGAAAGAGCTTGCATGTGCCAGAGAAATTGTCACAACTGTGTGCTTACTGTACAGTGCAATCATACACAGTATAATTAGGGACTTACTATCTTGTGTATATGTGTGTTTGACTTTTTTTGTGTTTTCTATTGTGTATTTGTGTCAAAGACGTATAAGACTCACTTTGACAGACTTATAACCCAATATGAATTATGAATGTTCTCCTAGGATGAAATGAAATACTAAGATGGACTTAGTATGCAAGTTATTTGTCAATATTTTCTCTCAAGCCCTGTTGTTATGGTTTGTATCTAGTTGTTCCCCAAGAGCTTCATCTAAGTTATGGGGGAGATAACTTCATCTAAGTTATGGGGAGGACTGGGGCCAGAGGACCAGGGCAGACCTAAGAAGCGGGGCCAGAAAGGTGCAAACCATTAAACTGGCTAGTCTGTGCTTTCTCAGAGATGTGGAGAGGGTCATCCTGGACACGGCAGCACCCCAGGCTCTCCTCTAGTGTCTTGAAACCTCCAGTAACTGTGAACTAAATAAACCTTGCCTTCCCTCATTGTGAGTGTCGAGTATTTGTCCAAGCAACTGGAGAAAAGAAACTAATACACCTGCCATGCCCTCAAATCCTGTCATGTGCACAATTACCAGAGCTTGGCTGAGCTGTACATCCCCCACCCATCTTAGGAGGCTTGGTGAGCCCTACCCTGCACCCTCACCATTGTGACAAACTTGGGGAGCTTCAGCCTGTCTCCATCATTGTCAGAGTCTTCCTGAGCCGAGGCTTACCCTTCCCCACTTCCCTTGGTAGAAGCCATGCTGAACCCCAGACAGAGGGAGTTTTGTTAAGCCTACCCCATCCCCCAATGGTCATAGGAGCTTTGCATAATCATGCTCTGACACACTATCATTGCTGCTGAGTCCAGCAGCATTGGGAGCCTCATAAGTGTCAAAATGAAGGAGCAAAAGGAAATCTCAAACATCTGGCCCACATAGAACAAAGTTCAGGAGAACTTCGAAGTCACATACCTGAAATTTGTGAAATGATAGCAACTAAAGTAAAGGAACAACTCCATCAGGCTACAGAAGAAATCATCTCAGAAATAATTGCTAGTGTGAAAAAAGAAATAACAGCAATCATGAAAAATTCTTCAGCACATCTAAAGAAGAAATAGGTAAAAAAAAAAAAAAAAAAAGGACAGAAAAGTGATGGAAACATGAAACAAACAATGCAGGAAAGAATTAGAATCCATGAAACAGATTCAAGCAGGTATCCATGCAATTGATAATTCTATTTAAAGCTAGAAAAACAGATTGAATGAAACTGAAGATAAACCTTCAGACCTTGAAGACACCACTGAAGCTAGTGAACATAAAAAGAAAGATCTCTTAAAAGTAACAAAAAAACAGGAAATAATAATTCAGCAGCTGCAAGATGAAGCAAAGAAAAATAAATAAAAGATTAATAGGTGTCAGTGAAATAGGAGTCAGCACAACTGACATGAAAAGACTATTTGCAAAAGTAGTATCACATAATTTCTCAAGCATGGGAAAAGAATCTGACATACAAATAAGTGAGACATATAGAACCCCAATTAGCAATAATCAAAACAAATTTACACCTACACACATAATAATCAACATCTCCAAAGTTCAGCAAAAGAGCAGAGTATTAAAAACTGTTTAAAGAGTCAGATCACCTAAACTGAAAAGCACATCAGAATCATGGCAGATTTCTCAACACAAACCATCAAACCAAGAAGACCTTGGAGTGAAGTATTCCAGATCCTAAAAAAAAAAAATTTTCAAAGTAGCACTCTGCAAAACTATCATCAAATTTGATGGAGATGTGAGATGCTTCCATGAAAAAGAACAACTAAAGAAACTTGTGACTGCCAACCCAAATCTAGAAAGAGTACTACGGATATCCTAGAAGAGACAAAAATAACCACAATTTCAAGAACAAAGCCAGAAGTGAACCAATAAGCATAGAAAGCAATTAAACAGATATCTTAGTTACTCTTCTCTCACTCCTGGGACAAATGCCCAACACCCAGAATTAAGGAAGGAAGGTTTATTTAGTTCACACTTAGTGGAAGTTTCAGTCCATACTTGGCTGGCTCTAAGGCAGAGTAGCACAGGGAAAAGGACAGCTGGTTCAGGGAAAACAGCAAAACAGCAGGAGCCAAAAGGGAGGAGCAGTGGCAGCAATGGCAACAGAGAGCAAGTCTGTCTCACTTATGTTGCACTCGGGCCATGTGTCCCAGGCCTAGTGTAGCACTCAGACTCATAATCCCAGCAGCACTCACACCCATAATCCTAGAACTGGGTCATGAATTAATCACAAACTCTTGGGCTGGCCAAATAGCTCAGCAGATTAAAGCTCCTGCAAGCAGGTGCAGGGATTGAGGGTTTGATCCCTGGGTCTGCTGGCCCCGCCTCTGAGGCACACTGAGAAAGCAATTGAGACTGGGTATGGTGGCACGCACCCGTAATCCCAGCACTTTGGAAGCTGTAAACAGGAAAATCACTATGAGTCCCATCTAGTAGTGAGATCCTGAACACCCTTTAGACCTTTCCCTAAAAATACAGAATAATAATAATAATAACAAATTCTAGAAGTCTGCCCCATAACTGCACAAGGCTTTGGGTGGACAACTAGATACAAACCGAAACAACAGAGAATAAAGTAGGGAATGTGCAGAAGGAAAGCAACATGACACAGATGTGTCAATATGTATCAGTTATGAGCAATACAAATGGCCTTAATTCACCAATCAAAAAAAGCAGACTGGTAGAGTGGCCCAAGAAACAAAATCCAACAATATACTATTAACAATAACCATATTTAGCTCAAAAGAAATTCACCAACTGAAAGTCAAAAGATTAAAAGCAATACTCCATGAAATAAAATCTCAGAAAAAAGAAGAAATAGCTATTCTGGTTGCTAAAAGAGATAAAGATTACTACATGGTTGTTAGGGGAAAATTGCAAGATGAAGAAATAACAATCTTAGATATATATGCACACAACATAGAAGCGCACAACTATACAAGACAAATTAATAGACATGAAAAATCAGATGAGCAAAAACATAAATGTAATGGGGGACTTCAACACTCCACTGTCAAAAAGAGGTACATCAACATATTTAAAAAATCAGCAAAAATAAAAAAAAATAACAGAACTAAACCAAACTTGTAGAAAAATGGACTCAGTAGATCTTTGCATAGTGTCCCACCCAACAATGTCAGAACAAATATTTTCAACTGTACATGGGATGTTTTCCAAAATAGACCATATACTATCACATAAGTCATGCTTAAGTAAATGCAAAGAAGTAAAACTTATCCCATGCATATTATCTAACCGTAGTGCAATGAAACTAGAAATTATTGACAAAGTAAATCACAAAAAAAGACATAAACACATGGAAATTAAATATCAATGTCCTGCAAAATCAATGGGCCATAAATGAGATTAAAGAAGAATTTAAAAAATAGTTATAATAAAATGAAAATGCAGGTACAACTTATCAGAACCTGTGCGATTCAAAAGAAGCTGTTTTAAGTGGGAAATATATCGCATAAATGCTCATTTCATTTAAACAAAGTGCACCCAAATAAATCACCTTATTCTGTGTCTCAAGCTCCTAAAAAAAGAGGTCAAGCCCAAAGCGCATAGAAAGCAGGAATTATAATATCAGAGCAGAAATGAATTCAATGCAGATGAAGAAAACAATGCAAAGAATTAATGAATGAAAGAGTCGGTTCTTTGAATGAATAAATAAAATTGGTAAGCCCCTCACCAATCTTATCAAAAAAGAAAGAAAGAAAAATTTCTAATTCATGAAGTAAGGAATGAAAAGGGTGAAATAACCACAGGCCCTATGAAAATTCAGAAGCTCTTCAATACCTACTTCCAAAATCTTTACTCTCACAGGATGGAAAACAAAGAAGAGAGAGAGGGATTCCTATATATATATATTAATTACCAAAGCTGAATCAAGAAGATATAAACACTCTGAATAACTCATTATCAGTCAATGAAAATGTAATCAAACATCTAGCCACAAAGAAAAACCCAGATTCTGATGGATTCACAGTTCAGTTCTACAAGAAATTTAGAGAAGACTTAATGTCAATTCTTCTCAAATTCTTCAGTGAAATTCAAAGGGCAGCAATGCTCCCAAACTCATTCCTGGAGGCAAGTATTACTCTGACACCAAAACCAAAGAAAGAACCCACCCCAAAAGAGAACTATAGGTCAATTTCCCTAATGAAGATAGTTGCAAAATCCTCAATAAAATACTAGCAAATAGAATGTAACAAATCATTGAGAAGATCATACCTCACCACCAAGTGAGATTCATCCCAAGAATGCAGGAATATTTTAATATACATAAATTAAAAAAAAAAAACAGAATACCCTACACCAACAGAGCCAAAGTCAAAAAACACATGATCATCTCAAAAGATACATTTGACAAAATCCAACACTCATTTAATTATAAAAGCCCTAATGAAAATCAAAATGCATGGTCTTTACCTCAACCTGAAAAAAAGTCATCTATGACAAACCAACAGCCAACATCATACTAAATGGAAAAGAAAAAAGAAAGAAAGAAAGAAAGAAAGAAAGAAAGAAAGAAAGAAAGAAAGAAAGA
>NDGM011213551.1:4517-18729 GCA_002564305.1 Octomys mimax | reverse complement strand
TATGAAGACAACAATATGCAATGTATTAATTATTGTAACTGTCCTACTAACCTGTTTTAAAACAGTCTCACTGCTATTTCTTTCTCATTAAAATTAATATAAAAAAGAAACACTCTTATGCTGCTCATCTCAAAAATGAAAGGTTTTCAAATACAAAACAGGAAACATTATTATAACAAATTATGGCCAAGATGTCTAGTTCCTTGAAATGCTGAACTCTTTGTATTTTCCTGACTAAAGTGTGTCCCCCAGAGATCTCATGTTTCCACTTTAAAACTAAGTAAAGAACCTTAATTTCTTTTCTTTTCTTTCTTTCTTTTTTTTTAACACACGATCTCATTACACAGTTAGAACTAGTAGTGCTCCTCTTCTCTCACCCTCCCCAGCATTGGGATACAGGTGTGCACCATCACCCTTGGTTCCCAGGCAGCATGCATGCAGTACCAGGGATTGAGCTAGGGTCCTTGTACTTGCCAGGCAGGCGCTTAGAATTTGCTGAGCTACCTCCTCGGCCCAAGGACCTCATCTTTTGAGCTTGAATTGGTTTTTAATTTTAATTTTGTTTTATACACTGTATAGAGAGTTTCCTGCTCTCTGCATTTAAAAGTGTATAAAATGCAATTTTGTTATTTTTGTAATTTTTATAATTGTGATCTAAGTTTTACCTAGTCTTAAAACATTTAAAATAAATCCTTTATGTGCAAAACAGTAACATCTCTTCTTTAAAAAATCATTATTTTTGAGTCAAAAAAATCGAGAAAACCTTAAAGATCTCCCAAATACCTTGTACACAGTTTCCCCTATAGCATATTTGTATATATGTCATTAGTATAATGTAGATAAACTAATGTAGATACAATATTATTAACTAAAGCTCTCAGCTTGTTCAGATTTATTTAGACATATCTAATGTCTTTTGCTGCTGCAGGATCCCATTTAAAATACCAGACAATCTTTAGTTGTCATGTATTCTTGGGCTCTTGTTGGTCGTGAGCTTCCCCAGAAAGTTCTGGATGACTACTGTCACTCCTTCCCTGTTGTGCCATGGTGCTGGATGGTTCCTTTAGCCGGCTTCTATAATCCTTTAAGCTATTTGTATCAATGTAGTGGTTTTTATTCCTTTTTTCTGTTGTTATTTTCAGTGGATTTTGTTATTTTGAGTACCTTCTAACTATCAGGCAACACAAAATGCTTGAAATTAATCTGTTTAATTTCTACCCCTGTTCTATGGTCCTGTTTCTTAGGGAGTGGTATTAGAAACAAAGATCTTGGCATGGTGTGCTTGTTCCACTTGGGCTGTCATTGCTGTTAAGTCTTTCCACTAAGAGAGGAAAGTATCTGAGCACAGTTGCTCATGTATAAATGCCTGCATATAAATATTTTCTGAGAAAGCATCTATATCCACAGTATGCTAAACATGAATGCAACCTCTTGATATCTTTAAGTTTAATGCATTGCTATAGAAATCAGTCCACTTCACACCATCTTTCATTCATCTACTGAATTGTTAAATTCCAATATATAAGTATTATAAGTATCAATCCATGACACAATGGGAAAAAATTAATAAATGCAAAGATGGTACCTTTGTGGAATTTTTGTTGCCTTTAGCCTAAAAGACTCCACTCATTCTCAGAGTTACTCATGACTGCATTTTCCCGTAATCTTCATCGTGCAATTATTTCACATATTTATATAAAATTTATTCTCTTGATATAATCTACACTCCATTTTGCAATCTCTTAACATTGAAAATTATTGTGATTTGAATTTGCTTACATTAATCTCAACCTTAGTGCTAAAAAGTTCTGTTTTTGAATAAGTGCTTACCATCAGGCATCCACCATTGTAGTACTGAGCAGAATAATTTCACTGTACTAAGTCTATTTTTCAATCCTTGGTAACCACTGACACTTGTACATAATATCATATGACTGGAATCGTGTATTGGTAGGATGTAGCCTCTTTAGAACTGCTATCTTCACTTAGCAAGAGGCACTTATATGTGTTTATTTTACTGGCTTTGCACTAGTTTCTTTTTAGCATTAAATAAAAATATACTACTGTGCAGGTGTCCAGTTACTTTATCCACTCATGTTTGGGGAGAATATGCTGATAGGTTTAAGGGTTTTTTGTGGATTATGAATAAAGCTGCTGTAAACATCTGTGTACCTGAAGGTTAAAATCAATTGGATGATACTTAGGAGCCTGCTTTCTGGAATGTAGAAGACTGTGTTTAGCTCATCAAGTATTGCCAACTTGTCTTGGAAGAGGACTGTCCCTTCGTTCAGTCACATGGTTTGTAAGTGGGAAATCTGCAGCTCTTCATCATCTTGAGCTTTCCATGGTCTCAGATTTCTGAGGTCCAGCATTCTAATACATGTGGAGTGTTACTTGACTGTTAATTTTCAGCATGCTGATGTCATTTGCTGTCGATCACATTTTCTTATGCTTATTTGCTGTTCCTATGTGTTCTTGATAAGACTTGAGTTCTTTTCTAATTTTTTTAGAAATCAAGGTAATTTTGTCAATCAATTAATTTTTTAAAATCAATCAATTAATTTTGTATTTCTTTTTTTTTTGTGCAGGTTCTCATTATGCAGCTCAGAATCATAGTGATCCTCCTGATTTGTGCCTCCCTACTGCTGGGATTACAGGTGTGCGCCACCAAGCCTGGACAAAGGTACTTATTTAAGGGTTAAGTGTTTTTATGTTTTGGATATTCATCAAATGTATGTTTTGCATATATTTTCTCTAAAGCTATGGTCTTTATTATATAGTTTCTTTTATAGAGTATACATTTTGGGGGGCTATTGGGAATCAAACTCAGACGTTGCACTTGCCAGATAGGTGCTTGTGCCACTGAGCTGCCTATCCAATCCCCTAAAGCATACATTTTACTTTAATGATGTCACATAGTTTTTCTTTCATTGATCTTGCTCTTGATGCTCTACTTAAAAAAATTCAGTATTCAAAGCTACATGTATTTCCTTCTTTGTTTCCATCATGTGTTTCATGATTTTATTGTTTACATTTACTTTGATTTTGAGTTTTTATGAAAGACACAAGGTATATGGCTAGTCTATTTTTCCACATGAACTTCCAACTATTCCAGAGCCATTTCTTGAAGACTGTCTCTTCTTTAACTGTCTCTTCTTTATTGACTTTCCTGTGTGAAAGGCCAATTTTATTTTGTGAGTCTACTCTCGGGCTCTTTTTCTTGCTCCATTTTTCAAGGTGCCTTGTCTTTTGCCCATACTGCTGGCTTGGATAGTGTATCATTACAGAAAGCCTTAAAGTGAGGTAAAGTCAGGGTTGTGATTGTTCCTCTTCCTCAGAGTTCAGGACCTTTTCTGAGGTCCTGTCTTTCCCCCTAAAATGTATAATTGGTTTGTCAATATTTATAAAGTACTGTGTTGGGGGTTTGATTAAGCATCCATTGATTGAACTTATAAAGTTATAAGGTTTTGAGGATGTGCTTTAAATCCTAAATTACAATTGTTCATTGAGTATATATAGGAAAGTGAATGATTATGCACAGTAATATTGTATCATTTAATTGTATGCTACTTGTGGAAGTTTTTAAACCAACTGAAGAAGTTTCGCTACATTCTTTGTTGAGAATTTTCTTTCTTGGTAGATTCTATCAATGCTTTTTCCGTAAATTCCTAATTTAATTAATTAATGATATCAATTAATATCATTGCATACTTTTTGGATTTTCTTGCTTATATTAAATTATTCTTGAATGTACAATTAGTTTCGTGCACCTGGAATAAGTTCCTCTTGGACGATGTGTAGTTCTTTTTCATGCTGCTGCATTAAGTTTAGTAACATTTTGTTAAGTGCATCTATGCTCATGAGATATTGACTTTTCTTGTAATATTTTGTAGAATTTTCACGTTGTAAAATACTGGTCTCATAGAATTAGGAAGTGTTCCTTTTGCTCCTGTGTTCTGGAAAATGTTGCACAGAACAGAAGCACAACCAACTAAGGGCCTGTTTTTTCCACTTTTAAGGGGGTATAATTTATAGGTTCCATTTTAAGCAAAAATAAATTAGGAACTAAGCTTAGAAGGGGGATTTTAATGTGAGATTTTCTCTTAATTTAGATAGTTAAACTGAGTTTAATATTTTTTACCAGATCAGTACTTGATGGAAAATACCTGTTTCATCTCCAACTTTATATATTAGGAACTTAAAATTTCCATAATATATCTACCACTGTCTTATTATTTTAGGTTCCCCTAAAACCTTAAATATATTCTGTGTTTCCACTCAGATGCATTCTTACTATATTAAAGCAGAGCTGATTCAGTGGGAAGTAGCCCTAGAAGGAAATATGCAATGATCTTATAAGTAATCTCCTTCTTTTAGTGGACATGAGCTCTTGGTTTTAAGTTGCACAGCTGTTTCTTAGACTTTTTTCTTCCCTTTTTGTTAGACAAGAATTAGCTGACATTGTGACATAGACTCTGCCATCTAGGTGCAATAAGGCTCCACTAGGTCCTGAGTCCTCAATTCTCTGTGGATTCTCCCAATATTGTGGCTCCCAAGAGTCTCTCACATTTAGAGTAACCCATACAGAGCTTCTAGAAATTTGTTAAAATTGACTTTTAAGTGTTCATATCAACTTGTGGCTCTCAGAGCTTCTGGTCTGGACAAGTAGACCTTAACTGCTTTTCTGTATTTACTGTCTCTTCTGACTCCAGAGTAGCAATTAGTCAGGTGAGGTAGGTCTTCCCACAGATCTGAGCAAGCCATTGATTTCTTAATTTGTTTAGTTTTGTCACTGCTATAGATGGAGAATGAGAAGAATGCCTTTTTAGCCCTTTATATGCCACAATGAACAAAAAATCCAGTAACATCCTCTTTTAAGGAACTCCCTTCTCAGATTTTTCTTCTTCTACTGCTGCCCTGTCTGAGCTGGCAATTGAACTTTTGGGAGAAAAGATGTATGTGATCTTGCAGAGGCAGGGCAGAAGGGTCCCTTTGTAGATGTCCAGGTTCTTATTCTAGAGACAAAACTCAGAAATTTGAGAAAAGTGAAAGGACAAGAGCCATGGAAAAGGGGTGATGCAAAGTTCAGATAGTTTTATTTTATTTCTGTTTTATATTTTATTTTTGCGATGAAAGAAAC
Organism: Octomys mimax; assembly: GCA_002564305.1. Lineage (NCBI taxonomy): Eukaryota > Metazoa > Chordata > Mammalia > Rodentia > Octodontidae > Octomys > Octomys mimax. The sequence continues at coordinate 13,589 of NDGM011213551.1, read as the reverse complement.
TTTAATATCTTTATGAGTGGAATTTTCTCTAGCTGAGAGAGAAGTGTTCAGGACATGAGAAAATGAAGAAGTATTGAATGAATGAAGAACCAGAGAAAGTGGAGACATGCACTGAGAATATGGCATTTTAAAGGGTATAAATTATAGGTACACGAGTTAGGATGTCTGCAATGGAGATACTGGGCTACAGTTCAGTAAGTTCATTGCATTGGGAAAAACAGGCTCTGCTGAGAGTGAGGGGGCTGGGCATTGAGTACCCATGTAGATTTTTTGTAAATCTCACTAGGTACGGATTGCCTATTAAACCATTTAATTAGAAGTGCCGCTGAATCAATGCTTCAGAGCTCTGAGGCTTTGTGTTCTCAAAGATATCCAGAATTAAAGCCTTTTATCTGCATTGTCAGGCAGAAATATAAAAACACGCAGTCACAATATTGACTTTCCTTCTGATTAACAGGCCATAGCACTTTAGAGGGAGAAGGAAAAAAAAAGAGTATAATATCAAAGTGCTCTTTGTTCATGGGTTCCAGCATCATATTATACTTGTCTGTATTCTGGGCTGTCCTGCTACAGGAAGTGCAGTATTGTGGGGGGAACATGTGCCTTGGGATCATGGACCCTCGCTCACCTCTTATTCTCTCCCTATAGCGGCTCAATGCCCTTGGGCCAAAGATTTCAAGTCTCTGAGCCTCAGTGTCCTCTTATAAAATGTGGTTCAAGAGCATACCAAATAATTTTGTTGCAAAATACAAAAGGGATAACTTTGCCAACTGTCCTCTGCTTAAAATTCAGCAGGGCTCTTGGTCTTAGCTGCTTTCTGAGACTGTAAGCTCAGAAGAAGGAGAATCATAGTCTGTGGACTCCTTGTTCTTAGCTCAGCTGGACACACATGCATCCGTGCACACACACACACAACACACACACCCCACTCTTCACACACTAGTAGATGTCAGTTGATTGGAAGACTACTACACTTAATATTTTATAACAGAAAAGAAAATTGTAACAGAATGGACATTAATTAGTTTTGGAAGTCTTTAGGTCATTTTTCAGGATTCTAACTGCAGCGTGTCTTGTCCAATCACAGCACACAGCACACCTTCCTTTCCTTAATATGCTAACTTCATTAAGGACACCTTTGCTATATACTAAAAGTAGCTCTTCCTATTTTATTTCTTATGAATTTTGTATATAATGGGAAGAAGGAAAGCAAAATAAGTAAAGTCTGAGAGATTATGCACAAATGATAGAGTGTGGTATGAGTGTGTTTGTCTCTTTTCTGGACAATTTTTGCGAGTGTAGATTTTTCCCCCTAGCCTGACAGCAAGGCCTAAAATCTTAGCCTTATATAAAAGTGAAGCACAGTTCTCTGCTTTGTTTTCAAAATTTCCAGGGCATTGCGAACAGGCCTCTCATAGGCCGTTCATTAAAATTGACCTTGGTTATAGGCTCCTATTTATGGGGTACCAGAAATGCAAGAGAGGAAGGGTACATTATAATGAGGACAAACTTCCTATCGAAATGTAAATGCTACTCTTCATAGCTAGGTTTTTCACGAGTATTGACTGTTATTTATATCATTACAGCTGACTGATTTATTCTTTATATGCAGAGAAATTCGGTAACAGCACTGTCAGTCTCTGAGCAGTAGCCACTGTGTGTCCAGGCACAGAATGAGACTGTAAGGGGAAGGTCAAACCGTTTGCTCATGTGGCTGTCGATCTGCTTCCTTATGTCTGGACACGCATGGGGAGCCTGATGGAAATAAATGGCCGGGTTCCGCTGCTCCTCCTTGTCTCCATCGCTAGAGGACTCAAAGGGATTCACCACCCCTATCTCTCCCATCCTGCAGTTTTTGCTCAGTGTCTAGCCTCAGTTTATAATCAATTAGAATCTTCGTGAAATGCAAGTCTTCTCTCCTCTTAATCTTAGCTAAAGGCTGAGAAATGATTGCAAATCGTGTCTGATATTCTGTGTGCAACAGAGCCTGTGCAAGAGTGCTGGCAGCCTGCAGCCTTGTAGGAGGGCCTCCTGCCTCCAGGCTCGGCAGGTGCACTTGGGGAAGACACGCTTTCTGATGGACAGCAGTGGGCAGCTGAACAGCTAAGCATTGTTTCTTCTTCATAGGGCATTGCTGGACCAGGCAGCTAGCTCAGTGGATTAAAGCACCTGCTTAGGCAGATGCAGGGACCAGGGTTCAATCCCTGGCCTGCCATGCTGGCCCTGCCCTGGGAACATGCTGACATAGCCGCTGAGACTGGGTATAGTGGTGCACACACCTGTAATTCCAGCACTTGGGGGGCTGAAAACAGGAGGATCACTATGAGTCTGATCTGTGTAGTGAGACTATGTAGATGCTGTACTGAATACATTAAAAAAAAAATAGGGCATTGCTGGTAGGTTATTTAGGCTTTCTCCCATCTCTTGGTCAGCTTGTATGACATCCCAAGGGAGTATGATCACATGGCCTTATTTCAGCAATGTTGATTTCCTAGCTATTACAACACTGCTTTGTACAGGAAGATACCTGCAGCAATCCATGTTTGAATGGTTTTGACTTTGTCCAAAATTTTTTTGGATTAATTAATATTTTATAAGTAAAAGGGGATAGAATGTAAATATTTACTCTTATTTTGCTTTGCTTTTGATAGTTCAATTTACTAGTACAACATGGAACTGGGATATTCCTTTTGTTTTGATATTTAGGGAGAAAAATAACCTAAATGGAAGGCATTTGAAAACTCTATTTGGCTATTTTTCCATTTTTTCTAGCTGTGAGGCAAAATTGTCATGATTCTGTTTTGAACATAATTTTTTCAAAACTTATTTTCTCTATGTAAGGGTTTTAGTTTGGTAATTCATTCTTTTCTATGAAGGAAATAATTGATAATAATACTTCAGTTCAATTTCCTTGATATTAGTATTGACCACTTCACACATGTAACTGATTTTTGTGTCTAGTCATGTTTTAGTTGTTAATTAGTAATTTCTATATGTTTTCCTCAAGCACTCTATCCTTTTTGTGAACATTTCTACAGCAACAATGTTAATTGCTAGAAGTGTGTCTAAGTGCTTTTAAGCATTCATTTAATTTTCACAACAACTGTGAAGCACAAAATTATTACACTGCCACCTGATCCCCCCAGAGAAGATGGCATGGGGCTGACACAAGTGTGACCTGGGATTCAGGGCCACGTATGTTGAGCAAACTTCTTATTCCTTTCGTGTATTTTTCCTGCAGGATTTGAAGCCTTATAATTGTGTTTTAAATATTTTAGAAACCAGATATTTTGGTTAAAAAGCAAGTTTAATTGCAGGCATATAAACAATTACTAATGCCTTTGTATAAATAACAGCTAGATATACAACATGAAACTAAACCATTAAATCAAAAGCAATGGCTCTATTTCTTTCAACTTTCAAAGCTGCTTTTTTGTCTGTTAAAATTCTGTCTTTCATGTCTTAGAAATATGTCTCTGAGAAACACTGAGAAACATAAAATTTTAACTGTTCAAAAATGGAAGCATCCTTATTGGCTATCAATGGAGAATTATTGCTAAAAATGTGGTTTACAGTGAAAAGCTTTACTCAGAAACAAAAAAGAATAAGAACCTATATATTTTGATTTGTAAAGCACACTGCAGAGCAGTATGTGTTGTATTAATGCATTTTTAATAATATATATGTCTATGTCTGTAAAAATAGTACAGCAAAATCTGAGGAAGTATCTTTAATTATATTCATGTAGATATTAACAGTGACTACCTGAAGGATTGAATCAGAAAAATCAAATGTAATTTTACTCCTTTATATAAATAATTAGAAAGGAAAGCTGGGGTTCTTGGTAACTGTTATGATCTGGACAAATATACCCCAGAAGCCCATTGTTTTGAAGTGTTTGCACTCACTTCTCTAAAACAGTTGTAGAGGGCTCTGACTTTATCAGCTGAATTAATAAGCCCAATGAGTTAATCAAAATGTAATGGCATTGCTAAGAGGTAACAGAAACAGGAGGCTAGATCTAATGGAGGGAGCGGGGTGGAGTGTGGGCAATGCCCTCAAGCACCGTGTCTGGTTCCCAGCCCCTTTCCAGCCCTGTGAAGCAAGCAGCCTTCTGTAGCCCTCACCTCCCACCTCCCACACATCACAGACCTAAAAGCAAGTGATCCAGGTGGATTGAAACCTCTGAATCCAGGAGTCAAAGTAACTCTTTCCTTCTTTATACTAACTTTCTTAGTGATGGACAGTTAATGTAGAACTTTATATATTTTATGTTATCAAATTAATTTTTACTAATTTCATTACTTGACTTTCTCTTTAATGAAAGCATTTCTCTATGTCCAGTGTTTAGTTACTTCTGCAGTGCTGGGACAAAATATCTGACACCTGAAAATTAAAGGGTGAGAAGTTTCTTTTAGCTCACAGTTTATGAAGTTTTCTGTCCATAGTCATCTGGCTCCAAGGCAGGGTAGCATGATGGAGAGCTGTCATAGGAGCAACAGTCCCTGGCAGGGTCAGCAGGGAGCAGCAGTGGTCTCTCCTTTTCCCTCTTCATTTAGTTCAGATTCCAAGCCTATTTGTTGGTTCCACACACATCTAGAGTTGGTCATTTGTCTTCAGTAAACCTATCCAATCAGCCACAGAGTTGTGCTAGTCTAATCAGTGAGCTTAATTTATCTCACAATCATAATCCATAGTCATATACTCTAGATCCAGCCATCTCTAAAATCCCCCACCCATAAGGACATTAGACTTTTGAAGGACATTTTGATACAAGCCATAATACTAGGTATAGACAATTTATATCTAAGGCCATACATTGTCTTTATGTACTACCCTCAGCTGTACTGAAATAAGAAATCACCAGAAACAAAACCAACAAAAAAAAAATCACAATTTTATTTAAGGCTATTGAACACCAGTGGATACAAAGAACTCTAAAAGTACTAAACTGTAGAGGACAATGCCATTTCTTCATGAGAAATAGACCACAGGTGTTTTCATAGTTGGAGGCAATTGTTGAGGCAGTGGAAGATATACTATACAAATTGAGCAGTATTTTCTAGACAAAGAGAAACCAGCCATCTTTTAACAAGTCCAGACCCTGGCACACTGAATTTAATACTGCAAGTGCCTTGAAGTCAAAGACAGTTCTGTCAATTGATTCTTTGATAGAAATTTGATGATTAGTAGAAGCTGAGAGTGGGGCTGAAAAGGCAGACAGCCATCTCAACTTCTATCAGTCAGTGTCTGGAGCTTTATAACCCACATTCCTAGAATCTTAAAGTCACACAAGAATGCAGTTTTAAGGACCAGAATTCTTGTGATTTAGTTGTTGGGGCTCATTTTAGCTCAACAACTAACTCAGCTTCACATAGCTTGAAACCAGAAAACAAAAGAGTCAAAGAATTGAGGGAAAGTCAAAATAATAGTTTTCACCTATCGCTGTATACCTGGGGCTAAGACAGAACAGTCTAGAAGGGGATGCCCACTCTCAGAGGCTAGTTCTCAACCGTCTTAGACACAGTATGGCTATGGACAATTAGATGGTGGAGAAGCTACTGAGCTGCTGTTCAGCTAGAAGTTTCTGGAACAATGCTTTTGCTGGGTAAGTTGGACCCTGAGAAAGGCTGGCTTGAATTTACTGTGTAACCTCCATCTGAATGTCAGGAGAATGGCTGCCCATTGGACACCAGAGCAACCATGCTGTGCTGGAATCTAGAAGGGGGGACACTCTGTCGCAGCACACCATGGCCTGTGTCAGCTGGGATAAACAGAATGTGCAGGGCCAGCTACATTATCACAGAGCAGGAAAATGAGGCCAAATTTGGAACTAAAGCAGTATGTCAGTAAGTAGCACATGAAAAAAATGGAGGTGCATTCTTTCAATATTCTTATTTTGTATATAAAAAGCTATGTTTTATATATTGCATACCTAGATTAAAATGGCAGCTGCAGGAGAGCATATATATGTTAAAGTGCATTTAACCATATATCTAAAAGCTGTGTATTTTATTGTAGAGTATTATAACTCACCAAACCTGCATAATTCCTAATTCAAAATCACTTGTGTTTTATTGTGCTTAAGGCAAAAAATTTAGAAAATAAAGTGTAATGAGTGACTCATTGGTCTCTGGTGGACCCTGGGGAAAACAGTGGCAACAATGAAGAAAAAACAGATGAGACAAGAGCTGGGTTTAGGGGGAGGTCTGGTGGCCTGATTGGTAAAAGACCCAAAGAACAACAGTAGGGCTGTTTATTTAGACCCTTGAAAAGTTAGTATCAGGAGACACAGGTTGCCTAGCAACCAGTAGCCAAGATTGACTGAGTAGGATATTTTTCTCAAGACTGAGGTAGCTTGACTGCTTGAAGCACTCTGGCCTTGTCCTGCCCTCTCACATATGATCAGTTTCCAACTTTAGCTGCTCACAACAATAAAGTCTCAATATAGGTATTGTGCGTAACTTTCAAAAGATGATACTCCATGACAGCAGACTATTGGCATTTTTCTACTCAAAAAATTGTTTGATAAACTCATATGGGAAAATGCATTTGAAATAAAAATCCTGATTCATGCACAAATACAAACAAATAAATCAATAAGAAGTACTGCTACTAAGACAAAAAAGAGATAAAACATAATTATAATAGTGTTCCATTAAACAAACAAAAAAAAATCAGTAAAAAGGAATAACATGGATATAAAAAGTAACATTATGGGTATAAACTTGACATCTTAAATGAAAATGTAGCTCACAGATATTGTTTTTAAGTGATAATACAATGTTCTTTCAATAACCACAATTGGAAACAAACCAAATATCTTTTAGCAAAAATAAATCAACAGTTTATGGTAAGTAAATAAAATACATTAATCAACAATAATGATGAATAAAGGCCAGCCAGATGGCCCAGCAGACTAAAGTGCCTGCTTATGCAGGTGCAGGGACCAGGGCTTAATCCCTGGTGTGCTGCTCCAGCCAGGCCCCTGGGACACACTCAGACAGGGCATGAGACCGGGCACGGTGGCATGTGTCTGTAATCCCAGTGCTTGGGAGGCTGAAAACAGGAGGATCACTATGAGACTCATTTATATAGTGAGACCCTATAAACCCTGTACTAAACTACAAAAAATAAAAATAAAAGAATAAATGAATAATGAATAAACTATTGATACAAAAAATCACATGTACAAATATCACAAGTACTTTGAGAAAAGGACTGAAAAAATATATATTGCATGGTTTTATTCAATATCAACTATAGATAAATAGAACTTCAGATATTAGATCACTGGTTGCTTGTTGGAGATCAGGAAGGAGGTAGAAACTTCACAAGAATTAACTTTCTTGACCATCAAAATTCTGCATACTGAGGGCTGGTGAGATAGCTCTGCAGACTAACTGCTTGCTTAGTAAGTGCAGGGACCACAGTGGAGTGGCACCACATGCAGTGCAGGCCCCGCCCCTGGGCACACTGAGCCAGAGACCAAGTCTAGGTATGGTGGCACATGCCTGTAATACCAGTGCAAGGAAGTTTGAAAACAGGAAGTTCACTCTGAGTCTGAGATGCATAGTGAAAACCTGAACAAAATACGAAACCAAAAAGCCTCATAGCAGATTAAGACAGCTGGTATGTGAGTGCATACATTGGTTGAAATTCATTTGACCATAGGATTAAAATCTGTGAATTTTATCATGGGTAAATTACAACTCATGAAACTTGATACAATGTTTAATTCAACAATTATTTATGTTTTATTATGTAAAAGGCAAAAATTTTGGGTATAGAGCCTTAGTATAAACATTTCATATAATTTTTAAAAAATCATTTTTCCTAGGTTGATTTTGTCCTTCTTAAAATAACATTTACTAGCTCATCCCCTTTATCTTCTTTCTTGCCAACATGCAGTCTATCTTTTTTTTTAATTTAACATTTGAGTCCATTTAAGGCAGAAGGATTTAAAGCCATTTTGCTTATTTTATAAGTTTAGAAAAGATGTAATCATATCCATTAAAATATATTCACATATAGAAATGGAAAAATAAGACTTCAGCATTCATTATTCTCTTTCTCAAAGATTTCACACAGAGTGGTTGTTTTTTTGTTTTTTAATGTATATGGTTGCTACAGGGTCTCACCATGCAGCTTGGACTCGTAGTGAGCTGCCTGTTTTCAGCCTCCTCCTGGGATTACAGGCATGGACCACTATGCCCGGACTCTGTGGCCGGCTCAGCGTGCCCTGGGAGCTGGCACTGCAAGTGGTGCCGGAGGTTGAACAGAACCATTGTCCCTGCACTTGCCTAAGCTTGCTTCAGCAGGCACATTAGCTCACTGAGCTATCTCACCAGCCCCAAAAGGTTTTGAATGTCAGTGTGATATCGTCTTTGTACAAAGATCTGAAGCTCAGAAGGGCAAATAACATTTTTAAATTTGCAAACCAAAACACAAAATCTCCAGGATTCAGGTGCTATCATGTGCCCCCACTTCTATTTTGATGAATAACTGGTTTTTAAATTATGTGACTCATATATCTCAAATACTTCCCTGTATATTTCAGGAACAAAAAATGCTATTTCTGTCCTGCTTCAGAACAAGCCTTAGAAGTAGGTTTGTTTTAGAGCCTACTTACTATTAGCTGTACTCCAATTCAGAAGATAGCAGGAAACACTTTGCTTCATAGATACTAAGAGATTTGGAACATTACCAGAAACAGCGAGCTGGTGTAGCCACCTCAAATCTTTAATCATGCAAAACTATTTTAACCTATTTTTATTTTAAAATGTATCTTCTTAGGGAAAGTATACACACATAGGAAAAAATAAAAGGCTCATTACCTAGAACAGTATCAAATATTTTAATGCTTATGAACTCCAAAAAGTGATAAATCTTAATATAAAGTAGTTCACAAGCCTGGACCCTACTTTATTTCTTAAATGTCTGTTGTCCAGGGGGCTGGTGAGATGGCTCAGTAGTCTAAAGCACCTACTTGGAACAAGCTTAGCAAAACACAGGGACCGCGGTTCAAACCCCCAGCACCACATGCCAGCCAGCCCCGCCCCCTGGTGGGCT
>NDGM011213506.1:348-21063 GCA_002564305.1 Octomys mimax | reverse complement strand
ATATTTCATGTCCTTTAAAATTTTTCTTCTATAGTTGGGTGCTCCTAAATTTGGTACATATATATTTATGAATGTTATGTTTTCCTCTTTCAGTTTTCTCCTAAAATGAATGTAATGACCTTCTTTATTTCATTGAATTATTCTTGGTTTGAAGTTGACATTTTCAGCAACCAGTACAGCTACACCTGTTTATTTTGGGGTTCTTGTCACATAGAGTATTGCTTTCCACCCTTTGAATTTCAGTGTATAAATTTTCTATTGAGTTAAATGAGGTTTTTCTTTGCACAAATGGAGTAAAGAATAGTATTAAAACAGTAAAATTACAAGTGATACACAATTTAATTTTACTTAAGAAAGTAATATAAATTTCACAGTATTTGTTGTAATACATAGTGCTATCTTCTAACCCGTAATTCATATTACCAGATATATGCATGCAAAATTGAAAGAAAAGAAGAAAGAAATCTATAAGAAATTAAGAAGAGAAAAAGTACAAACAATTAAAAAGGAGACAAAACAAATTAAAACATTAACTACTTCTTTCCATATGCCACCAGCAAAGCACAATACAGTTTTCCAAGGCATCCTGCTTACATACATAGATAAATCTTCCCACACTCCCTCTACTGTCCTTCTCCTTAACTCAGTAACTCTTTCCTTTTGAATAAGTTCATTTCCTTTTCCCAGTATGTATTGTGACCTTCAGATTCCATTTTCTCTTTCCGATGATTCTCACACTAAGAAGACAATATGATATTTGTGCATGTGGGTCTGATTTATTTCACTAAAGAGTATGGACTCTAACACAGGAACATATTTCTGGGAGCCCAGTGCCCTTTCCTAGATTCTTGAAGCTGTGTAGAGATCCCTCTTTCTACACTTGCTATTGTACGAAATGTATTTATGCATGTATTTTTAAATGTAATAGAAGTCCAGGGCTGCAACTAGTAGCCAAGTCTACTCTCCCATCCAGACCTTTCTCACTGTAACTGAAAAAGCCTGCATACCTTCTGACATCAGATCTTCCACATGGCCACAAGGCAGTTTGGGCTTTGAGGTCAGGTGTCAATTAAGAAACACAATGTATGTCAGTCCCTTGTCAACCATTACTTGAGTTTCTTTCGTTTGTAATTACTTTATACCTATTTTTGAGAAATTGATCCTTTTGTTATTTGTCGTGGTCCCCCCTTCCACAAAATCTTGATCTGGGAATAGAAGAGATGATTACCTACATAACAACAATCTGGGCTGTTTGTCCTCACGGAACTAGGACTTCTGCATATGGTCTTGTTCCTAGAGACTGCCATCCATTAGCCAATCATTTAAAACAGTCTAAACTATGCCTCAGAAAAAGTAAGCCGATTAGCTCCCTTCCAAAAGTCAAAGATCTGCCTCTACTTAGTGTAAGCCCACCTTCAAGCACAGGGATCTCTATTCCAGGTGTCCTGAACTAGGTGGGCAACTGTTTCAGGGATTTTCTCTTATCCATACTCCACCTAATAAAAGTTCTGAGAGAATGATATGAGTCAGAACTTTACTGTACCTAGGGAGCAAGGAACAAAGAACAGAGCCTAAGGAAGCTAGTTCCTTGTTCCTCAGGCAAGCTGGAGACAAGCTGGTAGCAGATTCCTGGAGGCGGCTCCCTGTCAGTTCTTTGCTCTTTTACCTGGAAAGTTACCAATCAGTGATATGTAAACTAGTTGGTGAATGCCTGAAGACAACATGGATAACACTTTGTATACACCAAATTACTTCTGCACATTCCTTAGCTTTTTGTAGCCCTCAATAAATGTGTGAAGATTCCCTGGCTCAGGACTCACTTCGACAGAGACTAATCTCTGTGAAACCTCTAAAGCTATATCCATCAGGTCTTCTTGTCCTTTCTTTCGGCACTTACTCCTAACTTACAACAGAGTATGGTCTCTAGTTGCATCTATTTACCAACAAAAGTCTCAAATTTATTCTGTTTTAAAGGTGAATAATACTTCATTGTGTAAAATGACCACACCTTCTTTATGCATTCCTCAGTTGATGGGCATCTGGTTTCTTTCCAGGAATTAGTTATGACAAATTGTGCTGCTGTATCATGAGTACACACATATCACAGTGGTATGTATACCTAAACATATAACAATCAAGATCTCTGAAATTGAGTAAATGTGTTTCTTTTGTAAAGCACATCATTGAATTTTGTTTCTTGATCTACCATGTTAGTCTGCTTCATCTTATTGGTGAATTGAGGCTATTTACATCAATGGTTATAGCTGATATATATTGTCTTATTTTTGTCATGTTATTTTCCTTCTGTAAGTTCCCTACTTTCCCCCTCTACTTGATTGCTTATTCTAGTTGAGGCTTGCTTTCTTGCTTTCTTTCTTTCTTTCTTTCTTTCTTTCTTTCTTTCTTTCTTTCTGTTCCATGCTCTTCTTGACTGGGTGGTTTGTGAAGAAAAATATGCCCTTATTCTGGTGGGTTTTCCTTTAAATGTGATCTTCTCTAGCAGCTTTTAGTATACTGTTCCTATGCTGAATTTCTTTCTGGGTTTTGTTTTGTTTTGTAGTCACTTCAGCCTGCCCTGAGGTAGAATATCTGACAGTACTCTTTGTAGGGTTGTTTTTTTGGTTATGATTTTCTTCACTTGTTCTTTGTCATGAAGGTATCCTATCTCTCCATTAAATTTGGTAGATAGTTTGGCAGGATGCATCAATCTGGGTTAGAAATTATTTTCTTTCAGGACCTAAAATACTTTATTCTAAGCTCTTCTTGATTTGATGGTTTGTGTTGAGAAATCTGTTGTGATTCTGTTGGTCTTTCCATTATAGATAATGTAATTCTTTGCTCTAACAGATTTTAGTATTCTCTTCTTTTGCTGAATATCTGAGATTTTTATTATTAATGTGTCTGGATATAGATTTAGTTTGATTATGGCTAATTGGCATTATTTATCCCTCACTTATATGTATGTCAGCTTCTTTTCCCACACTTGGGAAATTTTCTGCTACTACTTCAGCAAACAGTATACTTGTGTCATTTGTGTTGACTCCTGCTGTTTCACTGACACCTATCAATCTCATATGGCTTTTATTTGCATAATCTTCAGCCGCAGAATTGTTATTTCCTGGTTCCTTGTTAATTTTTAGAAATCTATGCTTACACCTTCACTAGATTCAATGTAGTTTCTTAGGCCTGAAAGTTCATATTCAGTTTCAATGAAGCTATTTTGCCAGATTTCAATGAAATTCTTAATGTCCTGGATATCTGTTTGATGTATTTTTAATTCTTTCCTGTATTGTTAATTCACTATTTCCATCATTTTTCTATTCTTTATTTTTTAATCTATGTCTTCTTGAGTTGTGCTGAACAATTCTTTCATAATGGTTGTCATTTCTATTTTAACCAGAAATCCTATTTCTTATGTTTATTTCTTCTGTAGTCTGATGGCATTGTTTCTTTAGTTGTCATCATTTCAGAAATGTTGGGTATGTGGCTTCCAAGTTCTTCTATATCCTTGTCTCCTGGACTTGTTCCGGGTAGGTTGCGGTCTGGTATTGTCTCTTGCGCCTTCATTTTGACATTTTTGAAGCTCCTAATTTTCATCCAGATTCTGTAGCCATAATAGGGGCAAGGTGTGGGCCAGCAAAACACCAGTAACAGTGGGAAGGGTAAAATCACCAAAGCTCCTGCTGTCTAGAGTTCAGTGTAGCTTCTGTGATAGTAAGGGTGGGCAACAGCTCTGCAACTCTCTTGGAATGATAAGGGGGCAAGGTAGAGCTCATCAAGGTTCCCATGACAGTAGACTATCTGTGAAGGTCTCACCATTATTCCATACCTGTTTTGAGTTATCCTGCTTCTGTGATATTTGGGGAAGATTGTCCATAGCTCAGAAAAACTCCCCTGACAGTGGAAGAGTTTGAGCAGTGCTCACCATGTCCCTCTAGCTGTTCAGGGTGAGCCTGCCTTCTCTGATGGTATGGGAGATGAGCTGCAGTTCTGGAAAATATTTTAAAACAAAGGTATTAAATAAAAAATTCTAGTTAATAGCAACAGAATACATATTCTTCTCAAGTGCACAAGAGACATTTTTCATAAAAGATGATGTTAGTCCACAATAGTTTAACAGATTTAAGAAGTTACAAAATCATATCATGTATCTTTTTTGACTACAGTGACATGAAACTAGACATCAATAATCTGAGGAATTCCGAAAAATTAACAAAATGTGGAAATTAAACAGTATATTTGGACTGCTGGCCAAATAGCTTGGCAGATTAAAGCACCTGCAAGCAAGTGCAGGGGCCAGGGATTCAATCCCCTGGCCTGTCATACTGGCCCCATCCCCAGGAGGGCACTGAGATGGCAATTGAGACTGGGCGTGATGGTGCATGCCTGTAATCCCAGCTCTTGTGAGGCTGTAAACAGGAAAATCAGTGAGAATCCGATCTAGTAGTGAGACCCTGAACACCCTGTATACTCTTCCCTAAAATACAGAAAAAAAAAACCACAACAGCATATTCCTGAACAAATATTGGATCAAATAAAGGGTGAAAGAAAAAATTGAAAATGATTAGAGAAACAAAAATGGGAATTTTAGAGCTGGCCAAATAGTTCCGTGGACTGCCAGCCCTGGCCCCCAGGGCATGCTGAGCTGGTAATTGAGACTGGGCATGGTGGTTCACGCCTGTAATCCCAGGACTTGTGAGACTGAAAACAGGTGAATCACTATGAGTTTAATCTGTGTAGTGAGACCCTGTAGACTCTATACTAAATACATTTTTTAAAAATTGGCATTTTACATAAGAAAATATACATGACGGAGTAAAAGTAGTGCTTCCTTAAGAAGGAAGCATGTGGCAATAAGCACACCAGAATAAAAGTGACATCTCAAATAAGCAATTTATACTTCAAGTTAAAAAGGAAAACAAACTAAGCACAAAAGTAGCAGATTTTTTCCATTTACTCAGATAACAAAAACATAAACATATCAACTATAGACTAGCAAAGCCACAGAAAAGATCAATAAAAGTAGATTTCAACAAATAAAAATATAAGCCAAAACTATAAGCCCTGAGTTACTGAGCTAAAGAGATGGACAGGAGAAGGAGTGGGGGAAAGAGATATCTCTATGTATACAAACAGGTTAGTTTGGACAACTGTAATGTGGGTTTCTGCTGGTCTAGGGAAAGGAGTAGATAATGCTAAATTTGTTTTGGCTCCTTTTTTGAATTGTTTCTCCTTTGTCTCCTCTTATGTTCTTATATATTTCTTTTCTTCTTTGTTCTTCCAATTTTGCATATATATGGTAATACGAAGAACTGCTTAGAAGACAACAGTGTGCATTACAACATATGTTGTGAAATTCATATTACTTCAAGTGAAATTCTGTATCACTTGTAATTTTTCCATTTTAATACTATTTTGTACTTTCTTTTTAAAAAATGATAAGCCCTTAAACTGAAAAATAGAAGTCTTGAATAAATAAAATCAGAAACAAATAGGAAAACATTGCAATGTATAGTTCAGAAATATAAAGCATTGGGCCTGGGAGATGGCTCAGGAGAATAAGCACACAAATGCAAGGGCCTGAGTTCAATCTATGGTTCCGAAAAAAAAAGTGAGAGAAATATAAAACATCATTGAAAATGTATTATGAACCATTATTACAAATTAAAAACCTGATAATATTGGGAAAATTCCTAGAAATATATGACCTACAAAGATTAGTTTCATGAAGAAACTGGAAATCTAAACAGCCTAATAGTAATTAGATTGAACTTCTAATAATCTCCCAATGAAGAAAAAATTAGAAGACTAAATGACTTTATAACTTAACTATATCAAATATTGAAAAAAATCCTTATGCCAGTTCTTTGCAAATGCTTGCTAAAATATTGAAGCAGAGAGACTTCTTCCAATCTCATTTTATGAGCCCGACATTACTGTGGTATTAAAGATTGACAAAGACATATAAGAAACTAAAAATCCAGTATTACTATACCTGATGAGTATAGATGCAAAAATTCTCCACAAAATACTAGCAACTCGTCTCAACCAAATAGTAAAAGTATCCTGGTGCATGATCAGCTGCGACTGATCTGTGGAAAGAAAGAGTGTTTTGTAATATAAAAATCAATATACTTTTCTCACCATATTAACAGAAGGGGAAAAATATTTATCATAACAGCATTAGGTGTGATCAAAAGATGTTGAAATTTTAAAATTATCACAGTAAAAGTACATTTATATTAATTCCTCTCAAAATATTCTTCTGTGCTTGAAACACATTTATCAATCTTTTTGCCACTTTCTGAAACACTTCTGAGAAGTCCTCATTTTGTTACTATCTTTAACTGCACTATTGTAACTTCCTCTATGTCAAGAATCAATTCAGAACCCTTACCTTTCATGGTCATGTTACCTGTGGGAAAGAACCGGAAATCATATGATACTAGATCCACTGAACAAGCGGGATAATGACACACTCTGATGTGGTAAAGTTTTTAAAAGTCTGTCTTTCCATTGGATTGAACTGTGTAACAACATTCATGGTCTGTTTTATCATACCTAATAAAGGCAGAAAAAATGACTTCTAGATATGCTTCAGAAAGTGACATGAATTATGGGATAAATATGATCACTACTAGGGAATATCTGGAAGGGGTATAATGGCAATATATATTTTAGTGTATTATTAAAATTTAAACTTTAAAGGTGTTTTTGTTTTATATTGTTTAGATACAGGGTCTCACTATTCAGCTTGGACTCATAGTGATCCTCCTGATTCAGCCTCCCCTGTGCAGGGATTACAGGAATGCACCACTGTGCCAGGTATCAGCATTGGCATGGCATGTGGTACCAGGGATAGAACTCAGGTCCTTGTACTTGCCAGACAGGTGCTTAGACCATGGAGCTATCTCCCCAGCCCACCAACATATTGTAATCACTCCATGTAGGTACAGAAAATAAAATTGATAAAGTTCAACATTATTGCATAATGAAAATGCTCAACAAATTATGTATATAACAAAGTTTCATTTAACACAATAAAGGCAATATATGACAGGACTCACAGACAATTTCAGATGCAATAAATAAAACTTTAAAAGTTTTGGCTTCAGAATGGGGGAGAAAGGGGCCGGGGAGATGACTCAATGGAATAAACGCTTCCCTGGCAAGTGCAAGGGCCTGAGTTTGATCCCCAGGTCTGAAAAAAAAAAAAGAATGGGAGAGAAGACAACAATGCTCACTCTATTATTTCTGCTCAACATTGGTACTAGAAATTCTAGCTATAGAAATTAGGCCAGAGGAAATAGGAAATACATTCAAATTGAAAAGGGTAAGGTGACAATGTTTTTGCTTGATGATATCATGATCTCTTATGGAGAAAAATCCTAGAGGATGAACAAAACTTGTCGATCTCATAAATGCATTCAGTGAAGTTGCAGGAAACAAAGTGAACTTATAAAGATCAGAGCATACAGCATACCATAATGATAAACTGCCTCAAAAAGACATTAAGGAGACAGGCTTATTTTCACTAGCATAAAAATAAGAGAAAATTTAACTAAAGAAATAAAGCATCTGTATGTTGAAACTATACAACACAGGTGAAATATATTAAAAATCACTCAAATATATGGAAAGTATCCTATGTCCTAGATTGGAATAAAGATATTGTTGAAATGTTCATACTCTTCAAAATCACATATAGATGCAATTCCATTCCTATTCAAATTTCAATGTTATTCTTCAAAAAAAGAGAAAAAAACTCTAAAATTTATATAGAACCAGAAATGATCCTGAATATACAAAGCAATCTTGACCAAAAAGAAAAATATCTAGAGACATCACACTGCTGAATTTCAAAATGCACAGCAAAGTTATAGAAATCATGAAATAAATCAGGCAATAAAGTTAAAATATCACATAGTTTCTCTCATATGAGTGACCCACAACCTAAATAAAGAGCAAAATAAGAATTGGATAATATGAAACAGAAAGATAGTCCTTCTGTAGAGAAGACGAGCCTGAATAGAGGGATAGTGAAGAGAGGAGAAACAAAGTAGAAAGAATTGATATTTTTGCATTGTACATTGCAGGGAGATAGATAGATAGATGATAGATAGATAGATAGATAGATAGATAGATAGATAGATATCCAACAAATGTATTTATTATATATTATGACCATGTACTAATAAAAATAAATTAAATTCAAAAAGAAAACAAAATAATAGTAATCAAAACATCATGGTTCTGCATTAAAAATAGGCACACTAACCAATGGAATAGTAGGCAATGCCCATAAATAAATCTACACATAAATGATAAGTTGATTTTTGTTAAAATTGCCAAGCACACACATGAAAACAACACAATATGTTGAATAAATGCTACTGGAAATACTGGATATATACATAGAGGAGAATGGAAATGTACCATTATATAAGCCCTTATAAAAGAATCAATTCTAAATAGGTTAAAATATAACATATGTAACATTTTATTATATGAGAAACCCAAATTATAAATAAGCACGAACAAAAGACAGTAGAGGTAGAGAGACATATCTTTCTCAAAAAATGTGGAGATAAAAAAGACAAGGTAGAAAGAAGGGGAGAAAACACAGGGGTGAAAAAGGTTTGTTATGTTCATGTACCAACTCCATACAAGGTTTGTGAACATTATGTACTGCAAATATATATTAACAAAAATACAAATAAATAACAATTTTAGGTTAAAAAAATCCACTAGTAGAAACCATAATAATGCATGTGAGAAACCACCATGAGACTGAAGCTGTGGGGAACATCACATTCTATTCCTTTACCTATAGCCAGGTTACTTGGGAGTGATTAGAGCAGCAATCCAAAGGAGGAATGGAGTTTATACAGGTTTTAAGGTTGATACAGCAGTTTTATAGACTATGATAAAAATCTGGATGAATTGCTTAAGTTTAAGGGTATCAAGGCAATCCGAACAGCTTGATACACAAAGCAGACATAAGGGGACTGCAGGGCAACTTTAGCCTCACATTCTATTTCTTTCTTGCCCTTGTTTGTTTAGCAGGAACCAACTATTGTCTGTAATGTACAGACAATTGTAGCAAGCAGTGAAAGTCTCTTTCAGGCCACATTCAGGCCAGTCCCAATAAAAACTATAGAGGAAAATATGCATACCATTGATCTGGGATGATAGTTCTTGTACATGACCCCAAAAGCACAGGAATGAAAGCCAAAATACACAAATAGGACAGCATCAACATAAAAAGCATCAGCACAGTTAAAGAAACAATTGAGTGATGAGACAACAAATAGAATAGGAGAAAATATTTGTAAATCATACATCAGATAAAGGATTATTATAAAAATATACAAAGAACTCAAATCACTCAATAATGACTGTAAATAACTCTGTGAAAAGCAAGTTCTTTACCTCTCAACTAAAAATAAAGCCAACTGTGATGATACATGACTGTAATCACAGTACTCCATGAGGCTTGGGCAGGAGTATCAGAATTTGAAGCCTACTGGTATATGGAGACCTTGGTTCAAAATAAATTTGAAAAGGGCTGGTGCTAAAGCTCAATGTGATGGTCCTGGATTCCATCCCTAATATAAATAAATAAATAAACAAACAAATCTTATTCTGGATCAGAAGAACTAATATTACTAATATGCTATACCTCTCAAATTTACCTACACATTCTAATAGTTACTATTAGAACTTCCTTTATATAAATTCAAAACCTGACCCTAAAGTGAATATGAAATTTTAAGGGACTCAGAATTATCAAACTAATACTGCAAAATAAAAATAGTTAATGACAAAAGTTAAATGACTCACTATTCTTAATTTCAAATTCATTTAAAAAAACTAATAGTAAAANAAAAAAAAACTAATAGTAAAATTATTCTGGGACTGACTTCCTCTTATAAAACCAAGACCATTCAGTGAGGAAAACACTCTTTGACAAATTCTTCTGGAATAACTGGATATACATATACAAAGAAAGAACTGAAATTTCTACTGTAAACCATATAAAAATTGATTCTGAATGGATCATCAACCTAAACATAAGAGTCCATGTGATAGACTTAGAATAAAATACAAGAGTAAAATTTGATGACCAGGGATTTGGCAACAGGTTCTTAGATATGACACTCGAGGTATGAACAAAAATTATGAAGAAAATTATACCATTAGTTTTAGTTTTTTGATGAATCTCTACACTGATATTCACAGTGGTTGCACAGTCTATACTCCCAACAAGTGGAGAAATCTTCTCTTTCCCCCATTGTCCTTTCAGCATTTGTTATTGGTTGGCTTCTTGATGATTGCCCTTCTTTCTGGGGTGAGATGGAATCCCAAATGTTGTTTTAATTTGCATCTCTCAAATGACCAATGATGCTGAACATTTTTTCATATATCTAGTTGCCATTTGGATTTCTTCCTCTCAGAAGTGTGTATTAACCTCAGATGTACACTTTTGTATTGGGTCTTTAAAGTTAGGAGTATTTAATTTTTTTCAGTTCTTTTTAATATTCTAGATATTAGTGCCTTGTTGGAGGAGCACCTGGCAAATTTTTCCCACACTATGGGTTATGTCTTTACTGTGCTGTTGTGCAAAAGTTTTATAACAAGGAGAGATCCATTTTGTTGATCCTTTGTGATAATTCTTGTGAAATTTCAGCTTTGTTCATAAAGTTTTACCTACCCCTGTATCTTCAAGAGCTCTACCTATTCTATCTTACAGTAGATTTAACTTTTGGGCATCAGGTATTTTGTCTCAGCAACCAGAAAATAATTAAGATCAGTTTTCATCTTCAGTGGGGTTCTTGCATCAATGCTACCTGGCCAAGTGATTCAGAAACCTTTGGAATTTAATTTAGGAAGGGATTTGAAAAGGTTTGGTGATGCCATTTGGAGAAACAATCCTAGAATGCTGAGAAAGACTTCATGGCAGATTCTGGACACAGATAAAAAGACCCAAATATTAAGGTACAGAAGTTAGTAAAAGAGGCAGCCTACCAAGTTATCAACAGTTATTTTTCCCCCAAAGAGTGAGAAAGGCAAGGCAAGTATGAAGAACAGAAACAGGAGGATAAGAAGGCATAATAGACTGTCTGGCTGTTTAACATGTATCTTAAAATTGATCTCAAATAAACAAAGAAAAAACAGGGAGACAAACTCAAAGAAAGTGTGCAGATCTCCCATAGCTAGAAGAAAAACAAAGAGAAACAAGTAAAAAAAAAAGGTATCTAAAGGACCTTACCTGGACTCCTGGCCAGCTAACCAAATATGTTATGGTTTTGAGCATGCTGGAATTTCCTTCTGGAGGTAGTTTCTAGGTTTTTTCTGTCTTAAGAAAAGAATTGGTAAAGAAAAGCAATATTAGTAGTAGTACTTTTTTAGGAGTAGAAAAAGAAACATGTGCTTCAGAATATGTTTGGAACAAATAAATGTGAGAAAAAGAGTACACCCTATAATGTCAGAGTGAGTTAACCTTGAGAGAGAACCCAGTGAGAAAAATTCAGTGTGGATGGTCTTTTTTGTATCATCCACTCCTTAGGCTAACAAGAGATCTAGGTCTTCCCATAGGAAATCTGCTCTAGTTCTCTGAAGATATTCACATGCATGGTTCTTCATATACATTGTAGGATTTTAAAAAATAACTAGCCATATCAACTACCCCAGCTAGTTTTACCATACTCTAATCTCCTATCTTATGAGGTAAAGATGGCTTGCACCCAGATTTCAAAAGACTTGGGAGGCCAGGCGATGTGGCCCTGAATTAAGAATTAAGAATTAAGAATTAGAATTAAGTTTGTGAAGCTCTGTGTGTGAAGCTGAATGTACAGTGGAGACCCTGGGAAACTGCAGAGGCCAAGATCTTGAATTTTCAGTGGAAAGTTGCAATGACAGAACAAAGTTGGTCCAAAACAGTCAATGAGTACTACAACCACAAATATCGATGCAGGGGCTGTGCCAGCCAAGCCCTTTGGAGTTTACATCTCACTATAGACTACCCTGAATGCTAGACAATGACCTAAAGAACTCTGTATGTGTTCTGGTGGATGGTGAACTTGCTTCAGTCTTTTTCCATTCTATCCTCATATTTGTACGTTTTAGAATGAAAATGTTTACCTCATAGCATTGTACCTTGTAGAGTTTACCTTTCTTTTCATTTTTACAAGGGCTTGCAGCTAAGAGTTTGCCATAAATCTCAGAAGAGACTTGGGACTTGCAGTTTTTAATCAGTGCTGAAATTATTAACACCTTAACACTCTTAGAGACTTGCTAAATGAATCTTACATAAAGCATTGCATGTGAGCATGTTGACACCCAAAAGAATAATGTTATAGCTCTTATCTAGATGTACTCCCAAAGCCTCATGCAGTCATAGGTGAAGCGACTGTATCAGAAGGTGACTGGATTATGGACATGAGACACTAGATCACTCCACTGGAAGGTGTATAGCTGGGTCTGATGTTTGGAGGGGAATCAACATGGAAATAGGGGGTCACTGTGGAAATGGTCTGCAAGGTTGTATTGCACATATCTTTCCTCTTCGCTTGAGGGTTCTCTGCTTCCTGCCTGCCTTGCCATAAGCTATGTCTTTTCTGCCATGCCTCTCTTCCATGGTGGCCTGCCTTAGAGCCAGCTGACTATTGACTTGTTATGTTTTGTGTCCAGATATTACCCTAAATCTTAATGTGGTAATAGGTTGAGCGATTTCAGAGGTGGCTGGATCCAGAATGTCTGATGCTGGAATTGTTTCATGGATAAATGGTAGGATAAATTGCAGTAGGATTAAGGGTGTGAATGTCACTCAACCTAAGTAGCTTGGATAAGATACAAGGGATAGAAAGAGCTGTGGTCACCCTTTGCTGCTTTTGTTACTTTCTGTGTGCCATGAACTGTTTCTCCTCTGTGGTGCCTCTCTGCTGCACTACCCTGCTTTGGAGCATGCATTATGGACTAAAATCTCTATGTACTGTGAGCTAAATAACATTTCCTCATTTAACTTATGAGTGTTAGGTACGTTGACTCAATAGTGAGAAAAGTTACTAACAGGGCAAAACCTCTAAACATTGAGAGCTAAAATAAACTCATCCTTCTTTACCTTGTAGATATTGAGCAATTTGTCCCTGCAAAACAAAGTAACTAAGATATTTGCTGCTGAAAACTGGCCATTCCTCAAAAAATTAAACATAGAGCTTTTTCATATGACCCTTAAATTACATATATATATATATATATATATATATATATATGCTCAAAGGATTGAAAATATATAGTCCAACAGGTATGTGTACACATATACATGTTACATCATGGCATTAATCACAATATTTGAACACTATTCCATTAATAGTGAAAATAGCTAATATATCCTTCAGTGAATGAATGAACAAAACAATTATGGTATAGCCATTCAGCAAAATATAGTCAGAGAATAGAATAAAATGATGCATGCTACCACAGCAATGAAAGTTGAAAACATTATGTTAAATAAAAACAAGCCATGCACAAAAGACCACAAGATATATAACTTTATTCCTATGACATATTTACATTAGGAAAACATACAGAAACAATAGAATAGTAGTTGTTTATGGCTGGCAAGTTTCTGAAAGCAAGTTGATAGATATAGGGTATAGGTATTTTCTTCTTTTTCTTTTTCATTTTTATACAATGAAAATGATCCAAAATTGATTACAGTGATATATGCCAATATTAACATGTACAATATAAAAGCATATATGTAAATTATTTCTCATTAATCTATGGACTAAAATAATCTCATCATTTACAAAATATAAAATAAAATTAATACAGGTTTTTTATTATTTTAATGTCTTTCAAGCAAAAACAGTTTTCATCTTACTATTTGCAATCTGTTTCTCTGGAAACTGTTGGTGTACTTGACCTACCATTCTGACAGAGAGAAGAGATTCTAAATAGACACCTTGAAAAACTACTGATGATAAAACTGCTTGACAGTCCCTAAATCCAAATTTGTTTGAACTTGGGCCAGAATGGAAGGTATTGAATACTTATAGTACAGGAAGATAGGCATTTTAATAGCATATTCAGTAAGATACAAACTGGAGAGACAGATTTAAAAAAAGACATTCAAATGTCCCTCTGTCATTCACAAGGCAGGATCACAGAAGGCAATTACTGAGGTTTGTATGGAAAGATTTCTGGGAATTGCCATGGGCCAAGATAGTTTAAGAAGAGGGTCGGTGGGAATGGGGGAATTCAGATAAGTAAACAAATGAATACAGATAAATGAGGAAAGGAATACCTAGGTAATCAGATTACAGACAATAACTCTGCAATTCTGTGGCTCTCATAGCTGCCAGATCCTACATCAAAGCATTTTAATAATGGGGATATTTGAAAAAAAAACTGAACTCATGCAGGTAGGAGTGTGCATAAATTATATGAGGTATTATTTTTCTGAGTTTCTCTCTCTCTCTCTCTCTCTCTCTCTCTCTCTCTCTCTCTCTTCTCTCCCTCTCTCTCCCTCTCTCTGGTTTAGGTTTGTTTGGGTCTTCTAAGACAAAGTTTCACTGTGTCGTCCAGGATGGCCTGGAACTCAAAATCCTGCCTCAGCCTCCCTCAGTGCTGGGGTTATAGGAGTGCTTGGATTATAGCTACTGTGCCAGGTTGAAAAATTACTATGTATGTGTTACTCCCAGTGTAATGAGGCTAAAATAATGAAAAATATGGACAGAATATAGCAGAAGGGATGCATAAATACACAGACGTTCTTTGTGCCTATTCATGACAATCAGTTTCTGTAAGGCAAGAGTTTATTATTGTGTGTGTCTACACATAAACATCTTTAGTGGAAATCCTGCCATTTGGCTGCAGTCACCATTGAAAGCATTTCAACTATGTAACCTGTTGGAATTATTAAAATGCTAGAATTATAAGGAGCCACAGATGCCATCTATCTTATTTCCCCACAGGCAAGAGGTAATCTGAAAGCTATCAGCAGTTTTCAAGGCTCAATACATATCTTTTTCCAGATGGGGTGGCAAAAACCCGTAGTCTCAGCACTTGGGTGGTTGAGATAGTATTACCATGAACTCAAAGCCCACCTTTCAGTACACAGTAAGTTCGAAGCCAGCCTGAATTACACAGCAAGACCATGTCTCAAAAGAAAAACTAAAGGAATAATAAAAATAACTTGCTTATATATAACATTTGCTTTTTTTCATGTAAGTTTAGAGGAACTAAAAATCCCTGTAAGGTTTAGAAGGCTAAAGGATGCCAGAAATGATAACAATCCAGTGGTCTGCTAGTTTTACAAACAATTAAACTTATAACTTATAACCATTGAAATTATGATGCTATTTGCATGGAGAAAGACAAGAAAGATGCTGGTAAGCATGTTAATGTCTAACTGTTATTGAATAACAGTTTAACTCTATCGTCTAAATGGCATGGCAGAGCTTACATTAGGGGATGTTGTGATGTTACTTTAAAGTCACTTTTGTGCCATTATTCAGTCTTTATTTCTTTTACAGTGCTTCATATAAGTGGTTGAATCAATTTATCAGGAATGCATACCAAGTAAAACTCACCTTACTTAAAGAAAAGGAGAGAACTTTGCACTTATGTAGTTAAATACCCTAGAATAAGCACTAAATATAGTCCCACATGTGATCTTGAGAATTCAGGTTTTAAAACAGCAACTCTAAAATTTAGTAAATAGACTAATATGAAATTAACAATTTTATTGCTCCCTCTTCCAATGAAATTTGTGGCAGTATTTCAAATATTATAAATGAAAATGCTGGTAACAGAAAAAAACTTTGAGAATACTTATATACAAAGACATATGCATTATATTTATCTTTTCCATTGTCAAAGTATTGAAACCACGTTTTTAGAAGAATTAAACATCAAAAATGTCTATGTCAAACTAAAATAGTCACTAATATTTCATTTTTAGTTGTTTTAATTTTAAACATAAATCTCTTGGATTCATACAGCAATATTACCTAGGGACTGTGATTATTGGCAGGAGATACAAGCACTAAAATTATTTAAAATGATATCTGCATGTTAAGAAACTAAACTAAACTCTTAAGTTTGTACTATCTATACAAAGAATCATTGGAATTGTAAAATACAAGACCTTTTTCTTAAAGGTTTGTAGTCTACTTTAGGAGATTAGATATGCACATGTAAATTTCACACATATGACTACCCTTGTGTCATGTGTGCAACATAAACTAACAGCTATAGAAATGTAGAAGAGGACCTGAAATTACATGTATATAAGGTATGATCAAACTGTGCGATAAATGCATACATTTAAAAAGTATTAGGGGGGCCGGGGAGATGGCTCAGTAGAATAAGTGTTTGCTTGGCAAGCGGAAGGCTCCGAGTTCAATCCCCAGTTCTGCAAAAGTAAATAAATAAATAAATAAATAAAAAGTATTAGGGCCAGGGAGATAGCTCAGTGGTCTAAGTGCCTGCCTGGAGTGCAAGGACAGAGGTTTGCTTCCTAGTAACACATGCCCTGCCAGTCCAGCACCAAGCTGGCACCAAAACTGGTTGTGATGCTGCATGCCTGTAATCCTCAGTGCTGGGGAGGCTTCAACAGGAGGATCACAATGAGTGCAAGCTGCATAGCTAAACCCTGTACCAAATAAATAAAACAATTATTAAATAATAATAATAATAATAATAATAATATGGTGGTTTAAATAATAAATTAAAAAATGTATTAAAGTAAACACATTCCATCATTCATTTGCCTCAGTGTCCTCCTCCTCACTTTGCACATACATATTTCCATAATTCTTACCACTTCTCATGGGTTTCTGGAAGTTCTCTTTCTGTTTTATGAAGTGTGATAAAAAATATGATGAAAGATGTTGCCCACTGCCATCCAATAGAAAGAGATTATGGTGCATCTTCATCCACCTCCGTCACCAGATCTGGTACCTTATATCTTCTGGCTCTTCCTCATAGTTAAAATTACTAAGAGAAATAAATGTTTTGAATCAAGATAAAACATCAAGGCAGCTACACCAGTGCAACTGAAATCACTCACAAAAGAAGACCTCCCGGACTGCTTCAGAAAGGGGCAAGAACAATGGTATAAATGGGAAGCATGGAAGAATGTAGCATATAAGATACTGTTTAACAGCCCTTGGGTGATTAATCATTTGAAATGGAATTTTCCTATACTTTATGAATATATCTAACTTT
The DNA here is from genome assembly GCA_002564305.1 of Octomys mimax. Taxonomy (NCBI): domain Eukaryota; kingdom Metazoa; phylum Chordata; class Mammalia; order Rodentia; family Octodontidae; genus Octomys; species Octomys mimax. The sequence goes on along the minus strand of NDGM011213506.1, from coordinate 3,825 downwards.
ATATTACTGTATCAAAAATAAAACTGGAGCAAAGTTTAAATATACACTTCTAATTTCCTAATAGAAGCCACATGGTAGAGAAACCCATGCGGCTTTCAGAAAATAATTTTTATTTCTTTTTATAAGTTCACAAAGATTCCTGGACTTTCAGTTTTTTAATATGACATATACTTTAACTGTATGAACAAAAATGTATTTGCTTTTTTTATTTTAAGGAAAGGTCTACAGGGTGTTCAGAGTCTCACTACTAGATCGGAGTCTTGGCAGATCCAGGGATTGAACTCAGGCCCTTGAGCTTGCCAGGGAAGCATTTATTCTACTAAGCCATCTCCCTGGCCCTTAGATCAGACTCTTAGTGATTCTCCTATTTTCAGCCTCCCAAGAGCTGGGATTATAGGCATGCACCACCACACCCAGTCTCAATTGCCATCCATTGTGCCCCAGAGGTGGGGCCGGCATGGCAGGCCCGGTGATTGAACCCCGGCCCCTTAGCCTGCTTGTAGGCACTTTAGTCTACTGAGCTATTCGGCTGGCCCTAAGAATGTATTTGGTTTGAAAGTTAGTTTTCTCTTAACACCATTCATTGTTTCACTAAACAGCTCCTCTTAGTTCATTTCATTACACAAAATGCTGTCTGTTATTTAAATGAATGTGGCTTGTTTAAAATAAGACATAAGAGGTAATAGTCACATTCAAGCTGACTTCCGTTTGCAAAATGATTGTGATCTTCCAATTGTAAGGCAGTCATTTTTTCTTTGCTTCATTATTTTTATGTGTTTACTATGCACTTATGGGTCTGGCACTATGTTAGGCATCCAAGAGACAAAAAAGAAAAGAAAAAGAAAGACTCTGATTGTGTCCACAAATTATTGCCATAGAATTGGATGACTGCAGTGAAAATGTCGAAATGTCATAATATGGCTTCTAAGACTTTGCTGACCTTTGTAATTGCATATTGCTAACACTTGTCCCATCCCGTTAGCCTTACCTTTGCCTCAAATGCTCAATTGTTTCATTTTTGGGCCTTTGTAAATGTTGTTTCTCCTTCCTGTAATGTTTTCCCTTGTATTCATCAGTTAGCTACATCCCATTTGCCTGGAGTAATCAATCATGAATAACATTTCCTCAGAAAGATCATATTTAACCATTCAGAATTATTTTCCTGTTACATAATTTCACTGTACCCTTTACATTTAGCTTTTTCCCTAATCTCAATTGTGATTTATTATCAATGCAACCATTTATTATCTGTCTTAGCTATGAGATTTTAAACTCCATGCAGGCAGAATTTTAAGGTGTGACATTTAAAACTACAATGAAAGTTTAAACTTAAAATAAGTATTAGAGTCAAATACAGATTGCCATTATGCCTCATCAAAATACTGGCCCTTCCTTTGAACACAGTTATCCCAGCATTCTAACCACTTTCCAAAGCAGTTTTGGAAGTCTTCTTTTGTGATCATAGCTGCCTCAATGTCCTGACTTGATTCAAAGAATTTGACTTTCCCAGTCATTTTAACTTTGAAAAGAGCCAGAATTTGCAAATTGCTAGATCCATGGAATAAAGTCCATCAGGAGATACCATAATGCTTTTACTCAACAGAAATTTCTATAAATGGGGGATCAATGGGGTGATCACAAAATACAACAAATTTATTATGTTTTGTGAACTTTAAAGTTTTTTTAAAAAATTATTGCAGTGAAAGGCACATTGCCTTTAATCCCCCTTACTAGTAACACCCTACACACACTGTGAACATATTCATCCCATCATTCTTTTTTTTACTTTAAAAGCTAGTTTAAAAACAATAAAGCAGTACAGAATTTCAAAATAAGGTCATAGAAAATTAACAACAGTTATTATATTACATGTTATCTTCATAGTAGTTGCTCAAAATACAAGATATAGGCATGTGAGATTGATCACACAATATAAAAACTATGTTCCTTTACAATTCAAATAAAATTTGTATTTAAATCAATTAATTAGTATTACAATTATCTTATCTTATCTATCTATCTATCTATCTATCTATATTCCTCCCTTCTTTTCCCCTTTTCCCCATCTCAGTGGCTCTTTCATCATTAGATTATAAGAAGTTCCTTTCCTTTTCATAGTATCTATTGTACCTTTCAGATCTTATTTACTCTCTCAGTTTCTTACACTAGGAAGACAATTTGATGTGTACACATGTGAGGATGATTCATTGCACTTGTGAATATGCTCTCTAATTGAGTTGATTTACTTATAAAAGCCTCCAGTTTATTTTTCTTTATAGTGAATGGGTCTAAGTTTAGCCTCCAGCATGTGCAAAGCCAGTTTTGCCAGCACTATTTATTAGAGACTATCTTTCTTTCTTCCACTGAACATGTTTGGCCCTTTTGTCAAATATTACCGGATAGGTGTGTTTTTAGTTCTGTCTACATCTTCTGATCTTCTCCATTGATCCTCAGATCTTTTTTTTTTTCAGAACCATGCTGATTTTACCATAATAGCTTTGTAATAAAATTTTAAGTCAGGGATTGTTCCATATAATTAAATATGAGTGCTAGTAACTACTTGTTTTTTAACTTGTGGATTAGAAAAGAGAACCGTAGACTGGGCGTGGTGGCACACACCAATAATCCCTGCTCTTGGGAGGCTCTAAACAGGTGGATCACTATAAGTCTGATCTGTGTAACAAGACCCTGCACACTCTGTAGACCCTTCCCTAAAATACAAAAAAGAAAAAAAAAAGCTGGACATTAAAACTGCCAGCTTTGAAGAGGGGTGGGGGCATGGCTCAGTACAATATGTTCTTGCCTGGCAAGCACAAGAGCCTGAGTTCAATCCCTAGTTCAACCAAAAAAAAAGGAAAAGAAAAGAAAATCTCATAATGGATTAATCTGAATTTTTCATGGTATTCAATTCATGTAATTTAAGTTGTCCATGTCTGATTAATGTTTTCAAAATTATTTTTATTGATACATTTTAGATATGCATAATGATCACATTTATCATGGGGAACTTGTACCAGAACATAATATATTATTCTTCTTTTTTCATCAATCCCTTCCAACTCCTTAAGCCCCCTTCTCCTTAAAAATTCTCCTTCCATATTTTTCTTTCTATTCTTTTTCCTTCATTTCTTTCCCCCTCCTTGTCCTTTTTTCCTCTTCCCATTTGAACTTTTGTCCAGTTTCTCAATATCTATTATTAATTGCATTTCCACTCATAATTCAGGGATTACCTAACTAAAGTTACCTAGCCAATTGGATTCCTGAAAAGGAAAATCAGTTACTCAGAATGTCAGAGCTTTCAGGATAATACAGTACCATGGTGAAAAGGAAATTTTTACCTTATAGATTAAAAATAAATCCATAGGCATTAAAGGGACAATTCGAGAATTAACATAAACCCTGTACACACTTAAAATTTTCTTTCTTTCTTTCTTTCTTTCTTTCTTTCTTTCTTTCTTTCTCTCTCTCTTTCTTTCT
>NDGM011213485.1:1927-14626 GCA_002564305.1 Octomys mimax | reverse complement strand
TTGTTAAGTTCCATTATTTGAATATTATAGGTGTGTTACTGTGTTTTTTAAATCTACCTTTTATGTAATTTACAAGTGTATCAGTATAAATAAATAAATAAATATATATATATATATATATATATAGTTTTGCACATTCTTGGATGGGGTGATATCAATGTTAATATCCATGGCTAAGTTACATAACAAATAAGCTATTGCTAAGTTAGTAATGCCTTTCTGCTAATTGAGGCTATTGCAGAAGACGTTATATATTCAACCAGGGAAAGTGGTCTGTGACTATGGATTCGAAGACTCCTTTTCTCCGTGTGTTGGCTCCACCCTGTCCTGCAGTTTTTATTTATTTATTTATTTATATTTTTTTATGAATTTGTTTATACGGTCTAGCTATGCAGTTCAGACTCGCCAGCACTGGGATGACAGGCGTGCGCCACCACACCTGGTCCCTTGTGGCGTGTGAGGCCAGAGACCGGACCGAGGTCTACGCTTGTCGGGCAGGCACTCAGGCCGCTGAGCTATCTCCCCGGCCCCGTCCCGGAGTTTATTTGGCGGAACCGGGTACTCAGACATCTCCCCAGCGCCCCGCCCCCCGCTTTTTTTCCGTCAGGAGTTTATAGCGTGGCAAGCACAGCTTTGCCGCTTCTGATTTAAAGCTGCAGTCCACTTAGCATATTATCACCAGTGGAGCTTATTTCCTCTTCCACCCAACCTGCCGGCTTTGCAGTACAACACCGTGTTACTATTATTATTACAGTAGTAATAGTAATTCCTGTCCTAAGCAGGCAAGTACAAAGTTCTCATTAAAGCAGAGTAATTATAGATACATAATGAAATAAAGTAGGATTTAACCGTGTCTATTTAAATTAACTTCCTAGGCTGAATTAACTTCCTGCGAGGGCTTCTTTCCTGGAATTTGTGGCAACCAGTTCGGCGCTTGCCAGGCGCTTGGAGAGGCGCTAAAGAACAAATTGCCTCTCAAGACAGCTCCAAGTTGCGCCTTTCACCGCTGCAATTTTGATCGCCGCCACTAGATGGTGTGCACTGTTCTCTGCTCACCCCCCAAAGGCTCAAATGTGGGGTTCCAAGACCAACCAAAATAAGGAGGAAAAAGCCCACACCACTGGTGCAAAAACTGGGAGGATCTTTCTGAAAATTGTAGCGTTTATTCATGTGATGCAGGTTACACCATTTAGAGTCTAATGCCACTATTATTTTCTTTACTTCAGTTTTTCTAATTCTAAATACTAGAATGGGACCAAAATCTCTCTGGGCTTTGCCATGTCCGCGTGGCATCTTATCCCCTTTTCTGCAGGGCTGGGCATTCACCCCAGAGCCCCGCGCATAGGGGGAAGTGCTCTCCCACAAAATTACACCCTTAGCTCCTCAGCAACCTAATTTGAACTTCATATTTTGGTCCCAAAGGCAATCTTTTAAAAACTCACATAGACAGATACTTAGGGATAACTTGTGTTGACATTGTCTATGATAGAGTTAAAAATAGGACACATTTTTCAATATCTTTAAAAGAGTTTTACATAAGGCCTGTGGTATTCATGTGGCAAAAATGTAATGAACTAGGATTTACCGCTGCCTGAGAGTCTATAGGCAACTTTGATCCAACTTTAATATAAACTGGCATTTCTATCTATGGTGTTTATGTGCTTGGGAAGATGATGTGGTTTGTATGTGTGTATCTTGTGGCTTTTTCTTTTTAGGGACTGACTCCAGGCATGAAGCAAACATCATTAAGTTTAGTTTTTTAAAGTGGTAAATTTTTTAGCCTAGGAAACAAGTATTTTAGAGGAGCTTACAGAATAAAATTCTGTTCTTCTGTTAAGGCAGCCACTCACATCATGATAGATAAACAGGGATTTACCACTGGATGACGTGTTTTGAGCACCATCAGTGCACCTTTTGCTTCTTATTGAGTTTACTCTTAATGGCAAATCACTTTGAGAAGCAAACATTTTACTGATGTTGAAGAGATAAAAATCATCTTCTCTAACTTAGAGTGCTATCTCATTTGTTTTCCCAAACACACATATATTTATATTTATTTATTTATTTGTATTTTTAGGGAAGGGTCTACAGGGTGTTCAGGGTCTCACTACTAGATTGGACTCGTAGTGATCTGCCTGTTTACAGCCTCCCAAGAGCTGGGATTATAGGGGTGCACCACCACGCCTAGTCTCAAATGCCTTCTCAGCACACTATGGGGGCAGGGACGGTATGGCAGGCCTGGGGATCGAAACCTTGGCCCCTGCACCTGCTTGCAGGCACTTTAATCTGCTGAGCTATTTGGCTGGTCCTAAACAGGCATGCATTTAAACAGGATCTTTTCTCTAAGTAATGTCGCGTTCTCTCCTGTCAGCTGCACTTAGTCCCTGCCTGCACTACAGCTCCTCATCTCAAGCAGGGATCAGCCTCTGGATGCCCAACAGTTGACTGCGACGAAACAGCGCTCTCATCCTTTGTGAGGAAAATAGTATTCCAGGCCATCAGGGCTTCAAGCAGACAAGAGATGGTCACAATAATGAGGTGAAAAATGCCTAGAGATGAGTCTGCAGTTGGAAAATCTAAAAGCTGGTGAAATTTTGAAAAGGCTTTGGTGGTGCTTCTGAAAACATACTAATTTTATGTTCTTGTCCTTCGAATTATATTCATGTGACATTTAGAAGTACTTTTAAGGGAAACATTTTATTAATTTTCTGAGAAAGAGATCTCTTGGACTATAATGATAAGCAGTGACTACATTTAAAAAATATAGTCAACTCATGATTATTCCGTGACTAGTGGTTTGCTTCATATATTCCTTAATTATTATCATGTATTCTGCTGCCTCCTTTCAGCCCCTCCTTTTGTTATTTGCTTTTCCAGAGAGCAGACAAAGCTACAGGGAAGTGGTAAAGGCAAATAAATCGATCGCGAATCAGTTCTGGAGGGAAGCTGGGTCTTTATTTTGTGTGATGATGAATGAATAGAATGATTAAGGTTAAAAATGAAAATTTATTTTTGCTTTCTTGACTTCATGTCTTTCTTCATCTGTGCTTGAAAAGTTGATATACACTCGTTTCTTCATTCTTATAGATGAGTAATATTTATTTATTGAACTCTATTTTATTCCAGGTCTTGAAACTCATATTCTTGTTTCTCTGAGTTGAGTCCTTGTCCTCTTTTCTCCATCTCTTCTCAGTGACGCTGTGTGAACTTGTTCTACTGTCCCCTCTCCCTCTGACACATAGACAAGTACTTTCTAGTCCTTTCTGCATGACTTCCCTTGAGTATCTTATTCTGTAATGCTTCCTTCTTTTATTGGTACACTCACCAAATATTTACTGAACACATGCAGTGTGCAAGGCACAAGGCTGGTTATCATGGATAGAGATACTTAGATCCAACATGTTCAGGACCACGTTCATCACATCCTCTTCCAAGTGTCCATGTTCTCCTTGGTTTCTCTTCTGATCAGTGGTGTCAGCTCATGTTAGCCAGGCAAACCATACCAGCTCTTACGTTCTATTGCCCAGCAGCTAGCAAGGGGGATGCTCAGCTGTGTTTATGAGGTGAATCCCACTTTCTCTATTCTTGCATCACTTCTGTAGCTATGGCTGTAGATCAGACCCCGATTATTGCCTGCCCATATTATGCAATAAATCATTACACTGGCTTCAGTCTCTCCTTTTGAAGCTCATCCTAAATTAGCTTTTTAAACACAGTTTTAATTATGTTATTTCCCTGCTCAGAGATATCTAGTGACTCCCCACTGACTACAGCATAAGATTGAAATGTTTTTCGTATGATCTTTCCACCTGATCACAACTTAACTTTTTGGTCATTCCCAACTCTTTGCGATTTCCTAAGTTTAAAGTACAATGTCACATTCCGCCTCTGCTAGGGCTGCTCTCTTTATCTGACACAATAAGTACATGTCACATTTGTGTGTCACTTTCTGTTTTAGCAGAATCTTCCCCACACACCTTCAGGGTAAAAGATAGGAATTGTTTTCCCTGAATTGGAAGCTGAGCAAATCAAAGCTCCAAGTATGTAAATAACTAAACAAGCAACTCTTATTAATCTTATGATTAACAAGAAAGCCTAGCTACTAAATATAGATGGATAATAACACTCAAAACAGAACATCATGAGGTATGGTATTTTATGGAACGAAATGCTTCCATCAATATTTTGTAACATACATTTTAAACTAAGAACTTTAAAGACAGAAAGCCATTTTTAAAATTCCATATCATTTATTTATAACTCTAATTAGAACTTAAAAATCAACAAACATTTCAAAATCATTCTGCTGAATTTTACCCTTTTCTAATGTTGGTTGTCCTTATAGGACAAAAATACACTCAAAATGTGGGTGTAGAGATTTCAAGAGCATTTTGTAAAACGAACATCTGCTAAGTTCATGAACTGCGTAACTGTGCGCTAAAATCTGATGGACGCATATACGTCCAGCATGTACTTAGCTAACGCTTGTTTTGTGTAATGAGAGTAAGCACTTGCTAGCAGTTCATAGGAAAGCATACATTAGAAAACTTTACCCACAAGTTTTGAACTTGAGCTATAAATATCTCATAAAACTATACTTCATAAATCCACTTATGAACCAAAGATCAAGATGAAATGGGCATTTTTCTTGTTATCAACAACCTGTTGAGGTCCCACTACATAACTTTGTATACATGTGTCTATATATCTATATCTCTCTATATAAAATGACTTGATGTAATACTCATCAAATTAATTATGGTGTAAATATGATATAAAAATAAACTGACTTTAACATTAGTTTGCTGAGTGCGGCAGAAGCTGTGTCGCTTAGGGATAATTCATTCATTTCTTTAATAATTAGCTTACCTTACGTGCTTGACACAAAGTGGCTGTAAAGACCGAGAATGCACAGAATCTTTGCTTTCAGTCTAAGAGGACACAGATACAACAACTGAGGCACAAAATAATAATTTTCTTAGATTAAGTATGGGCAGTGCCCTGTGACACTAGATGCTAATAATTTGTGAGAGGTGTTCCGGGAGTGATCCCCGCTCTTGGTGGAGGATGTCCATGGCCAGGTAGGTGTAATGCTGCGTGCCCTCTTAGCACCCTGTATCCATTCCTCTCTTGCCATGGTTTTATACAGAACTGTTTTATTTATATTTCCTGTGAAAATGATGGAGACTTTGAGAAGATGGGCCATGTCTCGCTTGTATCCACAACCCTTATCTCTGTAAAGCATGGCTGTGTGTGGAATGAAATAGAACTAAAGACAATTCCATGCAGACGAGAGGGCGTGGACACTGGCGAGTTCTCAGGAAAATTATACTTCAGAGATCTGTGTGTACTTTGGGAAAACTAGGAGCAAATGTGTGGGCAGGAAAACTGCAGAGAAGCCTGGGAGGTGACGCTGGGAACCACGCTGCGGAACTCCTTGTCCATCCAGACGAGTCCCTGAAAGACTGTTTGGGCCTGACGAGGAGAATGGAGTCAAGGTGTGCGTCAGGACGAGTACAGCAGGTGACAGAGACAGCACCTGTGCGTGGGCCAGGATGGAGGCAGGGGAGAAGAGGGCCTGGGGATGACACTTAGGCTTTGGGTGGGGAGGCGACGTCATTCCCTAAGAGAGAACAACGAAACCCTCATGGGATCAGAGGCTAGGCAAGGATAAGGTGTTCAGGAGGGAATCAGAAATAGAGGGGCCTTTTCCAGGCAGAGAACTGGGAAGAAAGCACAGGCTGGCACCAACTATCCCGGCACAGGAGGAGTTGGGCTTGTGGTGACATTCTGCCACACATGCGTGCTTTTGGTGTAAACAGAAAAAAGAACACCAAGGAAGGTCCCTGAGGAAGTGCATTTTCCACAAAGCTGCGTTTTCTGAGCAGAAAGATAATAGCCAGACTGCCATGACTTTTCACTGAGATGAAGGCTATGTCCTCAGTGCTACAAATACAGAATGGATTCTCTTTGGGTCAGAAGTCATTGCCACACAGATCCCTGATTTCCAAATCAGTTCCTCCACGCTTCTTCACTGATGTTGATGATGGGCATGACTGGCCTTTACCCCTCATTTTCCTTCTTGTCCCCTGGAAGTGGATAGTGGATATGTTTTAAGATTGTCCACTTTTATACTGGTCTCATCAATGGAAGTGTGGGAGAACTGCAAGATGGTAAAGAGGGCAAATTAAGAAATGCAACTGCACCTCATGCTGTGCCGGCTCCGGCCTGGGTGCGCTGAGCCGGCCACTGAGACCTGGTGTGGTGGTGCACGCCTGCAATCCCAGTGCTGGGGAGGCTGAAAACAGGAGGATCACTGCGAGCCCGAGCTGCCTAGTGAGACCCTGTATGAAACACACACACACACACACACACACACACACGCACTGTCTGCAGAGTTTTTCTACTCCTCCTGGGCCAGGAGTGTGTTGCACTTCTCAGCTGGTGTTTCTCAGCGCTCTACCAAATTATACCAGGAGTGGTTGAAACATAGGATGAAGATTAAAAGTTTTAAGAACATATATTACAGGAAAAGGCACATTGCCAAGAGTGTGATGGGGTAAGTGTGTTGGAAGCATGGGGGAGAATTCTGAGGGCAGTCATGTCCTGTGTCTTTCACTGTGATAATTTTTTAAATTTGAACAGTCATTGTTTTCAATCACTTTGTATTGATCGATGTTTATGGCAATTTCTGTCAGATAAGAACATGTCTGACATGTCTGGACTCCTGCTGAGAGGAGGCCTGAGCTTGGATTCGGAAGCCTGCAGAATGGGGTTCACCTCTGTGCTCTTGAGAGAGGCCTGGCACATGTTGTACCTGTCCTCAGCCCTGGACACATGAGTCAGAGTCTGAGGACTCTGTCCTCAGAGTCCTGCACCACATGACAGTTAGAAGGAAGAGGGAAACTCCTCCCACGGGGAGCCATTTTGGGAAGGGATAAAGAAAAGCAAAAGATAGACTTTCAAGCCTGTTTATTAAAGTTCACAGTACTCATTAGAAATGATTCATTTTGCAGTCTACACTTACTGAGCATTTGATCAACTTTGATTCACATGAACTTTACATGTCTATCTGTTCTCTTCCCTCGAGGGAAGGAAACTCTTATTTTTCATATGACTGGTTTTCCTTAGTTGCCAATCTGAAATCTTTCTGGGGGTGAAAATTTTTTTTTAATTTTAATTTTTATTAGTGCATGCTTTCAGTACATAATGAGGACTTTAGATTTTAGATTGTTTAATTCTCCAGTGTAAACAAAGTTGGGGAAGACTTTGCCAAGGGTCATTCTGTCTTCAGATCATTAATATCATAAACCCCCCAAAATATCATAAGCCCACTCCCTTGGCTCCCCTACAGGAAGCCTCAGCTCAAATCTCTGCCATCCTTCTACAATACAATATCTTTTTATTATCAGAAAGAACCTCACCTAAGTTGACATGAGACAAATCACGGAAAAAGTAACATCCAAAAAGAATGTGGTAAATGGAGCAATGTGCTTGGAGAGCTATGGTTTGCAAATAAATAAACCATGGAGTCCAGCAGGGAGCTAAACTACTCTATACTTCTCGAGGCACAACCATGACTAGGGCCACTTGCACCTTCTGATAAGGCTGAGACAAATAGCGTTCACTTAATCGTGAATGTGTGCAAAATATTGGCTGTGCCCTGGACAATGTAGAAAGTGATCCTTTTTTGATAAAAAAAAATCCAGTGCACACTTGTAGTCAATCTGCCTTGGTGGACTGCGGTAACACTGGCTGTCTTTTCATTTGTTCACATCTTCACTTCCAAAGTAGCATCAGGTCATCCCACCCATCGCTACTCTGCTTCCACTACAACTTATTTACTTGCTAATGAGTCAGTTAGACCCAAATAAAAGATCTAAGCAACTAAGATTTTTAGGGAGCTTAGCAAGTCAAAGTAGATGCTACAGATACCAAGAACTCAAAATAGATCTGTATTTTGATTTTTTAATTATTGTCTCTATCAATAGGAGACAATATTCACAAATAATCATCCAAGCATGCTCCCATCTTCTGCCAACTCCACAGGTCAACAGTCCATGCCATAACCCTGCGCTGCTCTCCCAGGCGCCAGTGGTACTAACTATGTTTACGAGCCTCTTTGCTTCTAGCTTCTTACCAGGTGGCTTTCTCTTCCTGGTGTGTGTGGGTTGTCTGTCTCATTTGAGTCAAGGTACTATTAATTGGTCCACTCAGTACAAGGATTCAGATAACATTTCCTTCCCTTGCCTTTCAGGCCCATGATGGTAGCAGTGCCTCACAGTTGCTGATACTGGGCTGCCTGGGCAGGCAGAGGAGCACACTACCTTGGGAGCACTCTTCCCTCTTCCCCACATCTCTCTAGGCATCCCCGTATCCTTAGGCCATGTTGTCTGCTTCCTGTTGGAACCCTAGATCACACACTGCAGCCTGCCTCAGTTTTAATACGGCATCTGTGTATCATCTGTGCATTGTCACCTCGGTGCTGTTTGCAAATGAGCTCGTAGTTACTTCCCATTCATAGTGGCTGGGGTGACTGTAAAGCTCCAGTTATATAAACACTTTTCTAAGTTAATCCAGTTGGAAAAAAATCATGTTAGAAAGAGATCAAATAATGTCAGTTACAGGTCAAAGAACTCCTAATAAGGTTTCATAGAACATGGCTTAATAGAAAGAACACTGAACTAAATTAGGTCAGAAGCCAAGGGTTTGAGTCACAAATTCATCAATTATCATGTGACCTTGACAAGTCACTTAACTGCTCTGAACTTTAGTTTCCTCATATGTCAAATAAGGATAATAAATGGTGATCTGTTTATCTCATGGGGTTATCAGTGAGGGAGCCAGTGAATAACAGCCTTGAAGGTGTTTCCCAGTTGCAAAGAGATTTACACAGAGTGGGTGCAAGGATAAACTTTATCCAATGAATAAACATGCAACCCCCCATTATCCTAGAGAACCCCCAACACATGACCACTTTTATGTTTAAAATCATGGACATAAGATAAAAAGCAACTCAGTGTGAGCCAAATGCTTGTGCTCAGAATGTGGCTCCACGTGAACTAATGTGGATGATACATGTTCCTGGATCTTGGTTTCCTCACCAATAAAATGGACAAAATGATGCTGGTCTCACATTGTTGCTCTGGGTATTTAACAAGATAATCCAATGAATCATTGGCCATAGTTTTGTCCCACCTCACTGCATGGATTTCCTCTATGAAAGTCCTTGGTAGAAACAGCTTCCTGGGGACAACCCGCTTGGGCCCCCCTCCTGTCCCTCTCTTGGACAAGAGCTTTCTTTCCCTCAATAAGTATATTCTGCTCGTAAAAAAATGGTAATCCAGTGAAGCCACAGAACACTACATCCTGGCATAGGATTCTTTATCTGTGTTAGCCTCCTCACACTACTGGAAATGCAGAGAGAGGATCTCAATGGAGAGTGCCACAGGGTGGTTAAATAGCTCACTTGCAAAGTACAGATTTCATGCCCTAACATATGAACTCATATATTCCCTAACTGTGTCTACTTGGACAAGTTACTGGGTCATTGTAACAAGTATTAGTTTTCCTCATGTCATTATCAAGATATTTACATCTACCTTAGGAGCACTCAATAGGATGTCTTTCATATGGAAGCACAATGCCGTACACTTGCTAAGTGCCTATACAATGTACTTGTTACTATTTTGATATTGCTAAAACAAAAATATCCCTTTTTTGCCTTTTTGTTCCTTACTTCTTTTATGTACATAGTCCTCAGGTAGGTTTAGTTTACATAATCAATATTTTCAGGTTCTGAGACAGAATTAAAATAAGCAGAAAAATCTATGCGCACTTAAGAACTGGACGTATCTTTGGAAGGCTGATATTGTCTCAGCACAGCAAGTATATGCCCCTCTGGAGAACCCCAGGCCCACTGAGCCACTGTGTTGTCTTTTTAGTGCTTGCTTGTACCTTGGAACACTAAGAGAGTCAATCTTGTGACCCAGCCGTGCCTGCTGTCTGTGGGGAATGTCTTATAAACCAGGTCGGGAGAATTAAGTTTGTCAGCTAGGCAGACAGCGTCTTCTCTCATGGTGCTGACAGAGACAGTGTTCTTCTGGCCCTCAGGATAATATTTGTCTCTTAAACACAAAGATCACAAAATATACCCTGAGAGTCAGTGTACACTGTGACTGAAGGTGTGAATTCTAGAATAGCACTATGCGAGTTGTTGAACAGGTCATTTTATCTCCTTTGGCTTTGGATTCCTCTTCTGTAAAATGAGTCATAGAAAAAATTGTATTTATATGGTTTATGTGTGGATTAAATGAATTAATGCATTTAATAGCTTTGTCTAATAAGTGTTAGTTATGACTGGTACATTACCATATGTATTGTCTTACTACCATGTGGATGGCATGATTTTTGAATAAAATTGTAAGTCTATGAGCATGAGGTGTGGAGAACTATAGCCTGCTGGCCAAATATAGCCCCTCACCTATTTTATAAACAAAGTTTTATTGGAACACAGTCATGTTTATTCATTTGAGTATTGTTTATGGCTGTTTTGTGCTACAGTGACAGAGTTGAGTGGTTGTGGCAAGGACCTGTGGCTACAGCTTCACGTATCTACTATTTGGCTCTTCACAAAAAGTCTGTTGACACCTGGATAAACAAAAATAAACAGGTTTTTCTCAAAAGGAAAAGGTAGTACATAAATTATTCATTCTTAGAAATATGTTTATGCTCACACATTTGCATTCTTTTAAGTGAAATATTCTACTCTGCAAATAAGTGAAACAGAACAGCTCAGAGGGCCCTGCTATGTGCTCTCTCTGCCCCCATCAGTTCTGCTTAAGAAATCAACATGCATGCGCATGATGCTATTAACCACTTTCAGGAAAATAAATGCTCTGTTATTTTCCATGAATACAAGTAGATTTATACTCTTTCATTCTTTCAATGTACTTCTGTTATCAGCGGTTACACATATGCATAAGGAACTGGCTCTGGGGTCGCCTGCGGCTTGCAAAACAAATCTTCTACAGGAAACCAGCTGAGCTGTACTTGGAACTGAGTTCTTATTGTTGGCTTACGTAGGCCATCATCATAGAGGCATCAGCTGCCATAGTTTTATCCATAAAAGGAACAGTAGCCAGTTCTTTAAAAGATCCATATTTAATTTTTTTAGTTTTTTTAAAACAGAGAGTGGAAAAATTAATTTTCTAATGGTCAAAAAATGTTCTAGTGTAAGTTCCCAGCGGTGCCAACCTCCTGGTTTTGTATTGTACCTGTGACTACTCAGTTCAGGGCTGACGTGAAAGGCAAAGCTCCAGCACTGGGTTAGAGACAAATCAATGATGAGGATCATCATGTGTTGTTTTCTGAGTTAGAACCAGAGATCTCTTTGCATGTATTTGTAGCAAACACAATATCAAACCACTGCAAACTGAGTGATAAAATTGAAAGCAAGTAACCATTACACATTGCCTGCTTCATTCACCTGCACATTGGGCCCGCTAAATAGCTCAGTGGATTAAAGTGCCTGCAAGCAGGCACTGGGGCCAAGTGTTTGATCCCTGGGCCCGCTATGCCGGCCCCGCCCCTGCGGTGCACTGAGAGGTCAATTGAGACTGGGTGTGATGGCACGCACCTGTAATCCCAGCTCTTGGGAGGCTGTAAACAGGTGGATCACTAGGAGTTCAGTCTAGTAGTGAGACCCTGAACACCCTGCGGACCCTTCCATAAAATTAAAAAAAAAAAATTCACCTGCACAAATATCTTTTGATTATTGGATAGGTGAAGAAAATGACTTAGATTTCTGACAAGAATAAAGACAAAAAAGATGATTAATTTCTGCTTTTTAAAAGTCAGCTGGAAAATAAAAGTGACTCAATCTTATGAAATGTGTATGCACATGTAGAACATTTACTGGTATTTAGTAAAGTTAATGGTTACAGTAATGAAAACCTTCCAACAAATTTATGAATGAGTAGAAAGCAAAGAAATGAGATTTGTCAATGTATCAGACAAGAGTGCCTCTATGCCATTCAGACAAAGTGAAGTGGACAAGGAAGGGCATAAACGCATCACCCTGCCTTCTTTAGGATGTCATGTCCTGGGATACAGAACTTGCAGTTATGAAGTTTTGCAAAAGAGGAATTACACGGCCATCCTCTGGAAGTGACAATGAATTCATTCTAAGATAACTTTCACCAGAAAAAATCCAACACTCTTTTCTCTCTTTAGTCTTTGTGTGACCTTGAATATGTTACTTTATGTCTCTTTGTCACCATGCCTACATCTGAAGTAGAAATAAATAACAGTGCCTACTATCGTAGAGACTGTTGGGAGCCAAGTGGAATCAATGCCAGAGAAGTGCTTAAAATTTTGTGAATTTGAGTGTGGGTCATTCTTTAGATGTGCTGAATTGAATTGTAAACCTATGAAAAGAAAGGTCAAATCCTTACCCATATTACCTACCCATGTGACTTTATTTGGAAGTAGGGTCTTTGCATGCACAATCCAGTGAAGATGAGAACACACTGGAGCAGTGTGGGCTCTACAACCAAGGACAGCAGTCCTTATAGGAGAAAAGAAAAAAGATTTAGCTAAAGACACAGAAGAGAGGGGCCGGGGAGATGCTCAGTAGAATAAGAGCTTCCCTGGCAAGCACAAGGGCCTGAGTTCAATCCCTGGTTCTGCAAAAAAAAA
>NDGM011213484.1:1990-21493 GCA_002564305.1 Octomys mimax | reverse complement strand
CTCACACAATCTGAAGGGCGCAGTTGGGAGTGTTGAGGATTTTGAGGTGCTTGACATTGGCTCTGGCCACATGGCTCTCAAAGAAGCGACAGGGACATCTGTAGCTCAGGCTGACAGGTTTCCCTGGAAAAGATAAAGGGACCATGTTACCCTGCCAGCCGGTGCTAGGGGTTCTTGTGAGGAAGTGTAGGATTGGGGGAGCAGGGGAGGAGCTAATGTTATGGGCATATCCTGCAGGACATTTCCAGGGGCAGCTCTGTGAGCTTGGGCTGGGCACAGGGGTGAACTCGGCCTCTGAGACAGTGTTCAAATGGAAGCCCCCTTCACATTTGTCTGCAGATAAAGGCTAAAGGAGGCAATCATAGGAGGGAAGTGTTTCAGTCTGAAGCCCTGAGTCCCAGTTTTTCTTTGCAAAATAAACTTCTGCAGAGTCTCTGTGAGAGACCTGTGTAGTCAGGGAGGGAGGAGGAAGGAGGCAGGAGGTTCCCTCCTCTCCCCTTTGCCAGGAGCCCCCAGCTTTGGGATGCCATCCCCCTCCTGCTCCCCTCAGCTTCACCCCAAACCCAGAAACCACAAAGGAACCCCAGGAGCTCCCGCCAGGAGACCAGAGGAAGAGGGGCATCTTTTCTCCAGCCTTCCTGATGCATAACTCCAAAGGGGCTTGGGGTGCTGGGGGATGGGGTGCTGTGGCCTCTGGATCCTATTACCTTCTCTGTTTGCCAATTTGACAATTTGTAAAATGCCATAATTGACACTCATTAGTGTAAATTAGCAAGGGCCTCCTTCATCCCTTTAAGCCTCACCCTTTAAGTCTAAAATTGCAAGCCCTGGGGGGCTAGGAGTTCTGGGGTTTTACCTTGTTTTTTTTTATTTTTGCCTTGCAGATTTTGTTCAAGCCCTACTTAATACCCCAAATTATTTGGTTTTGTGGCTCTTTTCATTGGGGCTAAATGAGAATACGGAGTCCAGGGACTTGTGTTTAGTGTACCACTTCCAGCCTTCCTGGAGGCTGGGCTTTCTGAGTCCCCCACTTGGGCCACAGCTGAGGAGGGGCTGAAGGGCTAACTGCATTCTCTCTGCAGGCCACATTCAGTTCAAAGTGGTTTGCGCTGGGAACCAGCAAGTTATGGGAGAAGCACACCCCTTCTGGCCCAGACCAAGGGCAACCAGAACTCCCATGGGAGAACCTGGCATTAGGGGCAAAAACCACCTCAGGGCGCTTTTAGCAGCTGCACAGCCCCCCACCCCAGGTGGGCCTCACTGCAGCCCAGGGAGGCAATCACTGGGGGAAGCAGCCCAGAACCAGGACCCAGCAGCCTGGGTAACCCTGGAGCCAACATCTCCCTTTCAGTGCCAAGCCTCAGTTCCTTCTATTGCCTTTGCTCCAAGATGGGAGCAGGAGAGCAATATATATAGCTCCCAGCCAGATAGGACTAGCAGGCGGAGCACAGGGCCACTTTCGGACTGGTTCAGCACCCTGGGTGGCTGGAGCTGTCCTTTCCCAGTCCCCAGCAATCTGGCCCACTCTAACCAGCAAGGGAGATCAAGCCAGAAACCAGAGCCTTTCCAAGCTCAAAACACAGGCTTTCTTTCTCTCTTCCCCCTGCCCCCTGGGATTATCCATTTCCTTCAAAGGCAATTCTTATTCCTGAGCCCAGGACCCCAGCCTGCAGCAAGCAGGGTTTCCACAGGTCTTTAAAGTGACAGAGCCTCCAGGTGTTCCATGAAGGGAGCCCAGTGCTGTGTGTGCTTACTCCTTTCCTCCAGCTTTTTGTCCACAATACAAACGTCTCTAGCCATTTCAGAGTACAAGGGAGAGTCCTACTCCCCTGTTCCCAGATTTGGGACCCAGTGAGCCTGGCTCCCATAGCAGTTTCCAGAGAGCAGCTTGCTCTGCAGAGGACAAGAGTTCTGACTCCATGCAGGTGGGAGTAGCCCGGTCCACTTAGTGGGACAGCCAGGGTACCCAGATCCAGCCGCTGGGCACAGAGAGCTGGACACAGAGAGATCGCAGGGGCCCTAGAGAGACTTCTAGTGCAGCCTGGGGGCTGGGTGGGGCAGGAAGTCAAGGAAAAGAGAATTCATCCCAGCCCAGTGTAGAGCAAAGGACCTGCCTGGGCTGCTGAAGGGGGTGACTCCAGGGGCAGCCCAGCCTTTGCCAGGGACCAGATCCCTTGCCCTACTTCCTGTGTGCCTCACCCAGGGTGGCAGAGCCCTAGGTCTGAGCATTTGGGATCTGCAGAGGTGCCCAAGGACACTGTACCCTCCCCAGATCACTCAATCATTAACCTCCAACTGGATGGCCGGCTCAGTGCAGAGGAGTCCCTTGCAGTCTCAGTACCAGCACTCGGGGTGCCTGTAGCAGCCTTGGCTAGTAGCTCTCCTTGCTGCTCGAGCGCACTTCCCAGGTGGGCAGCCCTGGGTGGCACAGCCTCTCCTGCTGGGCTCAGCTGAGAGGGCTTACCCACACCTACACAGATACTGAGTCCTCATGAGGGCACCCAGCTTAGGTTCCTTGGCTTGATCCTGTGGGACAACAGTTGCAGGAGAGCACTCCGTGTCCCTCAGCCACTGCAGGAAACTTCGCAGCCAAGGAAGAGCACGGCTGGCCCCACAGTGTTTTGTTTTGTGGGTTCAGAGGCAACAGTTTATTTTGGTTCGCAGCAGCGGTGTCCTGTAACAGCACAGCGAGTTTTCTCGAGGGCGTCAAAAAGGAAAAAAGAAAGCAGAGCCCTTTCCCAGTGAAAGAGGACACCACCGTTTCCAGTGGCCCAAGGCCTTGGCGATTGAACTCCACTGTGACTCAGTCCCGGGCACAAAGGCGCCTGCCTGCAGGTGTGTTTGGGGGCGGGAGAGGGGCACATAGGGTCTGTGGCCTCTGGGCCTGGCTATGGAGACCCAGTAAGAGGGAAGTTGGCAGTGAATGGGCGCTGCAGGTCTGCGTCGCTTCGCACCACTGAGCTGTGTAGAAGCACAGCGGGCAGGGGTGCAAGTGGGACAGCTGCTGCGCGCCCGCGGGCCGCCCTGGCCCGGATGAGAGAACCGCTCAGCTTGGAGACGCGCGCACCGCATCGCACTGACTCCCGGCCAAGGCCAGCACCGTCTGGACTGGATCAGGAGCAAAGCGCTGCCTCGGCCCGCTGGGTGTGCACCTTCAGCGCCCTGAGCAGGAGGCCCCTGAGCCCTAGCTGCGGAGACCGAGTTGCACCAGCCAGGAGGTCCCAGCCTGAGTCGCCTAGACAGCTCCGATCCAGACCAGCGTCCTGCCCAGCTTCTCAGCACCCCTTGGGCCGCGGCCGCTCCGTGCGGGACGCCGAGCCTGAGAGCGGCTGCCAAGCGGCTACCTAGGTCTCCGGGCTCGCGGCGCACAGGCAGCGGAGCACTCACCGTCCCCGAGGCACAGCGCAGCCAGCACGAGGGCCAGCACCGCGACGACCTTGGCGTCCATGGCGCGGGCTGCTGAGGACCGGCGGACGGACAGACAGATGGACGCAGGGTCGGGTGGAGAGACGGCGGCGAGTGCAGAGAAGAGCGTGGCGGCCAGGGCGCGGGGCGCTTTAGCGAAGGCCACGGGGCGGGCCGGGGGCGGGGCGGGGCGGACTCTGCGGCCCGGGCTCTGACGTCCCCGCCCCCCGTCCCGCCCTCCCGGAGCTCCCAGGAGGCCAGGGATCCCGCGGGTTCGCGCTCCCACAGAGCGGGTGGGGAGATAGGGCTGAGGGAGAGACTTCGAGACGTGGCCTCTGGACGGTGGGGGCTGAGTGAAGACCCAGCACAGAAGAGCGGTCGGCCAGGGTGTATCCTGTGGAGACCACGAGTATCCTGCAGTGCACGGGCCAGGGTGCCTGCTGGCTCGGCCTAGGGCTCCTTGGCCTCAGGGACACAGCGACACTAACCTTGGCCACGGCTCTACTAAGGAGCCTCAGTTACCCGACCTCCCAGCGGTCACGTGCCCCCGCTGCAGGCATGGGCATCTCCAGTCCAGTAGAACCCCAGCCTTGGCGCTTCTGAGTCTGGTCCCTTCGTACACGCAGCTGACACAGTCTGCACCAGTAGAGGGCCTGGGGACCTGGTAGAACCCCAACTTCTCATCGTCCTGCCCCCCACACGGTCAGTCGTGCGTGAAGGTTGCACATGGTCTCTCAGACTTCAGGACCTGCTGGTCTCCCTGAGGTCGCCCAGCCGCTGCCACCAGAACACAAGGCAGCAACTTCTCTAACCGTCGTTCCCCAGGTCCCAGCCCAGAGGACCCCGCCTGACCTGGCCGAGGGCGCCCCTGACAAAAAGTCCCGTGGTTCTCCATGGGCGCGGAGGGACAGCGCTGTCCCGGAGTCCTGGCATCCCGGCCTGAGCTCTGGGCGGCCGAAGGACACTCGCACTATACCTGGAGACACGGGATGAGATCAGAGAGGCTCCATTCCAGTCTCGGCACTGGCCGCGGAACAGTGTCTTTTGCAAGTTTCCTCTAACCACCGTGGGCCCCGGGCAGATGCATCGTGGGCCTGTGCGCATGGATTCATTCACTCACTCACTCACTCACTCACTCACTCACTCACTCACTCACTCACTCACAAAGGCTACGTACACTTGAAGTATAGGGCCTGAAACTGAGTACTGTGGACTCTGTCTCCCCTCCCACCCCTCCACACTGTAAAGACCACTGCCTGGCCGTACCGCGGAGGGCCAGGCTCGGGCGCCCTCTGGTGGCCGTACGTCTGTCTGCTCCCGAGGTAGAGCCCTGGCTAGAGTCCACCAGTCCCATGCTGCGCTGAGAGGACCTGCCAGACTCCCCAGACCTGGGCGCGCTGCAGCCCAGACAGTCTGAAAGCAACTGCCAGAACCTCCAAATGCCTTGTTTTGGCCACCAGATGTGGTGGGCAAGACCTCCTGCAGCCCAGGAGACCCCAGATAGAAGTAAATGTGGGGCCCTGGGGGGGCACTGTCCCCCAGCTGTTCATTATAACACTTGTGTGAGCACCTACTGTGTGCTAGATAGGGCTTAGTGTGGTGAGAAAAGGAAGCAAACCTGCTCTCCTGGAGTCTGCATCCTGGTAGAATAAGGTAGCAGATAGCCACAAGGAATCACCAGGAAAGTTGGGACAAGGCAGGTGGAAGGGAGGGTGAGGGTTTATAGGGATGCTCAAGGCCCTGTGTTTTAGATGCAAACCCTTCACAGTGCTAGTGGGCAACCTACAGGCACAGCCCTGTGGGTTCTGGGGCCTGGTGGAACAGCAGGCTGATTGTGAATCTGTCCTCTCACCCTGCTCTGTGCTCGGCCCAAGGAGCCTCCCAGACTTGCGGCTGCAGCACCCTGCATTTCTCCTTCCTCTTGCGGATGTGCCATCTCCACTCAGTTCCACTCCACTAGCCCCATGGTGACTCCCAGCTCCCCACTTCGCAGGAGGGGTCCAGCAGCACAGGGAAATGGGAACCTCAATTTTGCAGAATTCTGGGGGAGACATGGTGTGTGGTGGTGAGCTGGAGGCAGGTGCAGCCTGAGGCCACGGCATCCAATTGAGCAGAGTGTAACTAGCAAGGTGACTTTACCTGGGATTCTTTCTGAAAGTGTTATCTTTTAAAATATAGTTTTATATTTTTCTTTTATAAAAATAAAAAAGCATGATGGGGATCTTTCAGCTTGGCATTCCAGGGGTGGCTCAGGATTTATTTCATCTTTTTACATACATGATTCAAGTTCTAAAAAGTGAGTCAGTCTACACTCACATCCATGCACTAGTCTAGGCCTTGATGATGGAGCAAGACTCCTGACAATGACACAGAAAGCCTGAGGTGCTGTGTCCAGCACAGCTCTTGACATTTCCTAGGGGAGGTCAGTGGAGGACGAAGAAGCAAAGACAAGAGTCAGAATGCACAAAGCTGAGGTCAGAGGAGCTCTCTCTCCTGATGGGAGAAAAAGAAGTGTCCAGAGACTGCAGTCAGCAAGAGGTCGACAGCAGTGAACCCCTCCTGATGGGAGCAAGGTCCTGCCTTCAGCTTGTTTGGCTAGCCTCCGGCTGGCCTTGCCTTAGCCCTGCATGTGTGATCCATCTCCAGCTCAGCCACGCCCCACATGGAGGCTGGAAAAACCTCATGAATGAAGAAGGATTTTCAAATTGTCGGACACTGTCCCAGCCTCCACCTCTGCCTTTTTAAAAATAAATGAGCAGGCTTCAAAATGGTAAAGAAGTCAGCTTGGGAAGGAGGAGCAGCATGTTTCTGGTTCCCCTGCCAGCTAGAAGAACACTGTGCCAGAAGTGCGTGGGTCCCAGGAAAGGTGTGGAGACATGGAGAGTCACTAGAGACATGGAGGGTTGCTAGAGACAGTGCCTTCCACAGGGACCTGCTCCGGAAGTTTCTTTGATGGACCGTAGGACTCCAGAGATGGGGCATATGCTTCTCCACCTCTTGCTCCACTCCATACACTTCTGACACCTGCATTGGGTGCAGAAGCAGTGTCCAGATAGGGACCAGGACATCAGTGAGGAGGGCCATCCCAAGGGGCTTGCTGCTGTCACCATGCACAGCCCACCAGGCTTGACTCCAGCTTGGCCCAGGAAGGACCCTTCGGGAGATGCGGATGGTGCTGTCATGTAGGGCATATCTTGTCCTCTGTGTGTGTGTGTCACACGTGTTTCTCACTCAGGTCAAGCTCACAAATCAGGTCGTCATTGCAGCTCTGAAGATGAGGCACCACGGCTCAACAGGGCCCAGAGGCTTGGCCAGCCTAGGCTGAGCACCGGCGCAGTGTCTTTCTTCCACCTGTGTTTAGATTTGGGACCATCTGTGTGGAATCATCTTTTCTGAGTCCTGCACTGCCAGCAAGCCATAACATCATGCTCAGGGGCATAGATCTATGTATGTTCTGTGACAGACTTTTTGGAGTCTTTTGGTTAGGGCCAGAGCTCGGCCATGTTTTCCTCTATTGGCCCCTAAACTGTCCTCAGGAGCTGTTTTAATAGCTGCAGGTCATCCTGGGGAAAGAACCCTAGCAGAGCTGGCCTCCACTGGCTCTGGGAGTCTTATTTGAAGGGACATGTATGGCTTGCAAATTAAGGTGGTCCTGCCCAGAGCCTTTTCCCTGGATGGACATGGG
Source organism: Octomys mimax (assembly GCA_002564305.1). Classification (NCBI taxonomy): domain Eukaryota; kingdom Metazoa; phylum Chordata; class Mammalia; order Rodentia; family Octodontidae; genus Octomys; species Octomys mimax. The sequence goes on along the minus strand of NDGM011213484.1, from coordinate 14,403 downwards.
GAGCCCAGGACATCCCCACATCAGAGGGCAGGGCTGATGCTGTAGGGAAGACCAGACCCACAGGCCAGGGCTCAAGCCCGAGTCTTCCCTGCCAGCTCCAGGTGCCCATCTGCTCTGCTTGCACTGTGTCCAGAGTCAGCAGAGGGAGGCAGGTCTGGCTGTGTTCTATTTCAGCCCTAGCTATAGCCCTGTCCCCATAACCCCTGCCTCTGGGAGTACCACATCTCATGGCTAGGGCCCCACTGGAAGGCCTAAATTCAGAGCACAGCAGCTCCAGCTTATTCAAGCCTCACTGTGCTCAGCAGGGGTCTGCAAGTGAAAAAATCTTGAAATAAACATGTTGTATATTTTAAATTGTGTGCAGATCTTCAGAACAGTGATGGTATCCCTCATGGTCCATGCCATGGCATCCCCGGAGATGAGTCGTCCTTTTGCCTTGTATACGCACAGGGTAGGAGTTGCCCACCTGGGAGTTAATTGTCTTTGTTATCAGATGGAGAAGCTGTAGCACACACAGGATCTTTGGCTGAGCTCCTGTGTCCGGGGCCACCAGGTGCCCTGGCTTCAGTTCTCTTGAGCAAGAGTACGCAAGCCTGGTGCGGGCAGGATGCGGACACACAGGGAATTCAGTGTGCACCTCCACAGCATACCTACACCATAGGCCAGGTGCTGGGCTAACCCCACCCTGGACACGGACCTCACCCCACAGCTATTGCAGCTATTAGGGCTTAAGTCTGCTGTGGGGGAGGGTATTCCAGATGAAGGACAGCAGTAGGTTTGCTGTACGGATTTCAGACACCTTGGTAAATTTCATGGTCAGATTAACGCTGTTTCTTAGTATGGTATATTTCATGGGGTTTATTCATACTAGAAAGAAGTATGAATAATAATTCATTCTTATTTTGAATGTTGCACCTCCTGGGTTTCTGGTAATGTCTTTACTGAGCCTGGTAACCCTGCTCCAGGGAGCCCCTGTGGGCTCTTAGGCCTGGGTTTGAGGACACATGGGTAAGGGCTGACAGGCAGGTTCTGGAGCAACCCACTTCCTCACTGAAGGGACCTCTTGGGTTTGATGAGGACAGAGATAGCAGTGAAAGTACCACATTAAAGCCATGAGGGGATGACCTTTCTTTTCTCTCTTTCTTCCAGGAGTGGCTTAAACAGCTCCTGCTTCTATCCTCTTCTTCCAGAAATCGCTCTGACCTTTTCTAAGGGCCCTAGGAGTCAGCTGTCCTTCTTGTAGCCTCCGAGGAGCTGTGTGAGCTACCACGGACTGCCACCTTCCTTTTGCCTTAGGTGGCCTCAGCTGCTGTGGGAAGGAAATGAACCCCAGGAAAGGCTACCTGAGCCTGGCGTGGTCAGGGATCTGTGGACTAGGAAAGAGGCCAAGAGCCCCTGTGGGCTGTGGAAAGAGCCTGGGCTTGCTGCCTGCACAGCTGCTCCCGCCAGTCGAGGAAGCCAGAATCCAGCCCTGGTGACCCTCCTGTGCAGGCGGAGGGGCTCTCGCTTCTTTCTCTACCTACAGGTCTGCGGTTGGGCATGGGAGTCTTAGTGCACAGGTGCACTGGGTCAGGCCGCACACAGAGTTCCAGGAGAGGCATCCGAGCCATCCAAGATAGAGCTCAGTGACAGCCTTGCTCAGAGGATGCAAGTGGGATGCGGGCTCAGGCGGAAGGACTTCTAGCACCTGCCACACAATCACTCATCCAGCTATCTGTTCAGCTAATCTATTCACCCACCCATAGACTCCTCCATCCATCTACCCACCACTATCCATGCATCCACTAGTCATTATCCATCTACCGTCTGCCCATCCCTCCACCCACCTACTCACTTTCTACCCATCCATCCATCTATCCATCTATTACCCATACATCCCTCCATCCATCATCATCCACCCTGCTATCTCTTTATCCATCCATCTACTACCACATAAGCCCATCTATCTACCCACCATCCATCCCATTCATCCATCCCTCCAGCCACCCATCCCTTATCCATCTATCCACCACCACCCATCTATCTATATATCCTTCCACCCATCATCCACCCACTCACCCATCCACCCACCATCCGATTGTGCCCCATTAACTCCACATTAGCTTTTAAATCTAACCCAAGAGGCCTTTTCTGTGAGGAACCCAGGTGAAAAGAGTCAAGTACCAGGACCCCAAACCTGGACATCACGCTATAGGTCTTCACCTTTCTCCTGTTGAAGGCAGGGCCATCTTTAGGGTCAGGAGATCTCCTGAGGTTGCCCACCCAGGTGTGAGCTCAGGAGAGCAAGGCTCAGCACACCTCCCCGCAGTGCGCATCCGTGCATTTCCTCCATAAATTACAGAGAGAGAGAGAGAGAGAGAGAGAGAGAGAGAGAGAGAGAGAGAGAAAACTAGGAAAGAAATAAGCCTTTATTTCTCTGTTTACTCCCCTGCATTTAATGAGCAGTTGTTAACATGACTGAAGCCATCTGATGATTTTTACCAAATGGAAAAGTCTCCCTACAGAGGCAATAAAGCAAATATTCGGGACCGAGAGGCAGTCATAAAAGGCATTACCCGGCTGTAAACAGAGGCGGTTTGGTGATCTATTACCCTGCTTGGCAGCTCCCAGTGGCTCTGGGATTCCAGGAGCGGTCTGACCCCAGGCGGTATTTACTTCTGTGGCTTCTCATGGGGTCAGTGTGGGTATAATTCTGTCTCTCATTTGACCGGAGTTGAGGTTTGGAGCAGGAAGCACAGGCCCTCTGTGCCCCGAACTCAGGAGGAGGACAGTACCCTGCCAGGCTGTGCCAAGAAAAGCACATGGTAGGGCTGTGGTGGGCAGGGTGACTGCGGTTGGGGTGATGGTCAGGCCCTGAGACTGGGCCTCTCTGTACCCTGCCAGTGCTCTTCTCTGCTGGTATGCCCCTGAATTCTCCACAGCCAGTCCTTGTCCCACATGCCACCCTGTGGTCAGTAGCACTGGCTGGATGGCTTTTGTCTTGGTAGAGGTAACCACAGCCACAAAGACGCGAAAGGCTGAAGGATAGCATAACTTAACTCAGGGATGGGCTGTCCCTCCCCAGGGACCCTGGGCTGAGCTGTTTCTTGTGGCAACAGCCTTCTAACATCTGCAGTGTGGCTCTATGCCAGGCAGGTCCCAGTGATCACATAGCAGGCCACATGCCAACTCTGCTAGGAGCTTCACAGTGGCACCTCATGGTCAGCACATTGTCCCGGTTTCTAGCCAGTGGCACGGTCAGCCTCTGAATGATTTGTCAACACCTGTGTCCCCAGTGTCACCAGTCACAGCCTCCAGTTCCAGGCTCCAAAAGAGCAGTGTGCTGGGTGTGGGTCTGCACATCCCCCTCTGCCACAAGAGTGACTGAGACCCTCACCCCCACCCCCACCCAGCTAGGCCAGGTGTGCAGGCTCCGCCGGCCCCGAGTGCATCTGGGGCCAGGCGGAGCCCAGTCTGCGCACAGCTGGACCTGTTCCGTTCCTGGATGACAGGGGAGGAAGAGCAGAGGAACTTGTTTATCCAGACGGAAATGCTTTGCCTGCGCGATTGATCTCTGGTACCCAGGTTGCCAGATGGAAGATGTGTTTCACTGGCAGAGAAGGCAAAGGCAGAGAGGGCATGGGGAGCCACAGGGCAGCTCACATTGCTCCCCACCCTGGCCTGAGGGGACACCAGTGTGCCCAGAGTCCTCCCCATCACCTGTCTGGGTAGTGACAGGACCTGCAGGACCACAACAGTCTTGCGTGGATGCCGGTTTGGCAGGCAGGGAAGAGGCTGGGTGTCCTGACTGCTAGCATCTTCCTCACTCCGGGCCAGAGGAAGAAGCCTCTTGGCCTGTAAGGCTGCAGATTTTGGGGTACAGTGGAGAGCAGCAACTTGCACTAGCACTGTGCCCATCCCAGTGGCCTGAGATCCTGGCTCTGACCCTCCCAGTAGACTCTGTGTCTCCTCATGTTGCGTGACAGGCCCATGCTGAGCCATAGAGGCCTGGTCTGCGATCCCACCACCTTCTGCCTGGCACCAGGACTTTCTGTCCAGCCCCACACCTCCTGGACACCCACAGCTTGCTGCTTGGGACTTGCAGCTTCCTGGCTTTCACGCTGCCCTAGCCAGGTCTCCACAGGGATCTCCTAGGCTCCTGTACCTGTCCTTTAATGGATGCCATGGTGTCCCTGAGGACCAGCCTTTGGTGGTATGGGACATAGAGGAGCCAGTAGGAGAGAGACCTGGTGGAGGAGGTTGTCACTGGGCACACAACCTTGAGGGGGACATTGGGAGTCCAGTCCCACCTCCAGCATGGTGGATGGAGCAGCCACTGCCCTAAGCAAGGGCTGAAGGATCTTAGGCTGCTGCACAGTGCAAGGTCAGCCTTTCTGCTCATGAGCTGCTGGTCACAGCAATGGAGCTCTCTGTGCGCTGCGTGGTGGGCCCCGTGGAAGCTGACCAAGCGCAGCTGTCTGTAGCATCCATGTGGATGGCACCAGAGGTCCTGATGGCTGCTATTCATGGAGGGCAGTGCTGAGAGTCCTGGGCACAGGGAGGGGCTGAGGGGACCCAGGGCCTGGCTGCTGATGTCCCTCCTGGCAGACATGGAATCTGGTCTCAGATTTTGTCACCACTTGTGGAGATCCAGTGAGCAGCTAGCCCTCTCCCTTGTCTTCCTTGCCCCTGGAGAATCAGGGTCAAGGAGGAGGTCATAGCTTGGTATCCTGAGGAGGACACAGGAGGGTGGCAGGGACAGGCAGCCCTGGGTGATGTGGAAGCCTTGCTGGAGGAGGATGAGACAGAGCTCTGCTAACTATGGAAGAACCAGCAGAGTTGAGGGGGTGGAGTGTGGTGGAGGGGCTCTTGGTGAGCCCTGGGTCACATTGGGGGCATTTGGGAGCCCACAGCACTGTAGGGACACAGGGCGCAACTGGCTGACTGGTGGCCACCAGGTTGCTGAGCTGAGTCAGAGCAGGAGCAGGGAGCTTCTCTTATAGCTTTGGTGTCCTGGCGTCCCTAGCCTGTAGATGCTGGTAGGTCTGCACCTACTGATGGAGACCAGCCCACCCCTCTAGAGTCTTCATCAGGGTATCAGGGTACACTGAGGAGTGGGGTGCCTGGGGTCTGCCTGCACTTTCTCCCTTTCCTGCCTGGCCATGCAGCTGTCTGAGGATGTCCTGCCACTATCAGGAACTGGGTAGCTCCGGGCAGCATGCAGGTGCCTTGTCCCCTTCTGTGCTCTCCATTTGTCCTCTCCCACAGTCTCTGTGCCTTCCCCTCAGTTCTATGCCTGTGCTCTGCTCCAGACACCCTTGTGACCTCCCAACTCCACTGTGCCCAGCACGATGTGCTAGGAGAATCTGGGCTTCCCACTGGGCTATAGCTGGTAAAGAGCCTGGAGGTTTTGGGATAGGAAAACAATGACAGACTCACTTCCTTTGCCAGCACACAGGCATCTTAACATGAGGCAGGGTCATGTGGGAGCAGCCTCAGGGAGGCCATTGTCACTACAAGAACACTCCTGGAGGGTCACTGGAGAGTCAGGAGAGTGGGCAGTGTCACTCCTCCAGCAGATTTAGCCTCCAAAAGGGTGGTTGTCTGCCCAGGATGCTACCACATCTTTTGGGCTGGAATGGGGTCTGGTGGGCACCCAGGGTCTGTGGCAGCCTCTGTCAGCCCCATCCCAGGAACGTGGGCTAGCGAGCAGCCTGGCATTGAGGGGCTGCATGTGAAGGGCTCCTGAAGGTGGGTGGCTCTGCTGACAGCTGGGTCAGCCAGCCTCGTGATGTCCAGGGTGTCTAGGGGATCTTCAGAGGAAGCATTTCAGAATTGTTTGGGTTAAATAATTTTCAGAAAAGCTTCTTGTGGAAACATCAGGATATACCCTCCCCCACAGCTTATTGCCTATGGACCAGTAAGGGTCCAGCTCTTCTAGGGGAAACACAGGAAGTCACAGTAATGGAAGCCAAGGTAGAGATATGCCCTAGTCCTGATAAATAGGCCAGGCCACCTGCCTTCCTTTTGGGAAGCTGTTCCTAGGCTGGTGGCTGGGTCCTGGGAGCCCTGTGGATAGCCCTGGCATTGAACACCCACCTCCACTCCACCACAAGGACCGCCATGGGTATAAATGAGGACTGTCCTCTAGAGATTTCAGCCACTGTGACAAATGCAAGTGAAATGACCCCTTGGATGACACAGGCACTTTCTCTCCTTCTCCCTCTCTGTCCCTCACACCTCTTGTCACTGAAAACCTGTCAGCCAAGATGTCTTTTCTAGAAGCCAAGACTGCTTGGTGGCAGATTTTAAATGAAGAATGCAAGTGCTGCCTCACATTATTTAAAAGACAGGAAAATCGCTAGGTTTGAATTCAAAATGACACAAAATTGAAACAAATCCCTCCCTGTGAAACAGCCCCTCAGAAACCTCGTGGCAAGTGAAAGGAAAGCAGGGACAGGAACAACTCTGTCAGCCTCAGGATCCAGCCGCGCAGTCACCACACTAGGTTGCTGTGGCCCCCATATAGCTGGCCCTTGATTGTTAAGGCCAGCCTGTCCTTCACCTCCAGATTTGAGGGTGTTTGGGCAGAGGAGACCATCCATCCCTGGTCACATGGCCCAGTGTGGCCCAGCATGCTGGCAGGTGGTGCTGGGGGCTCATACTGCTGCTCCAAGGGTCCTGGGGCTCTGAGCTCCCACAACCCTCACCCCCCACCCCGAGCTCACCAATGACAGCACTGGACAGCATAGGCCGCTGGCCATCACATGGCTTGGCAGTGAGGTCCAGGGCAATCAAGTCCACCACAGGCTTTTGTGTTTGATGTGTGTGATGCCTTCAGTGTGTGGAGCACACGTGACCAGGAGAGGGCTGAACTCCTGTTTGCCAAGTGCCTACTGTGTGTCAGTGCAGTCTGGGACAGAAACGGAGCTCACCAAAGGTGACCAGCAGGCAGACCCAGGCAGCAAGCAGTTTCCCTCAGAAAGAGGCCACGACCTGGTCGCAGAGCTGCTGAGTGGCCTGTGAGCCTGTGAGTGCCACACCCCTACATCTGTCATGCTGAGGGCTTCCTGCCGTGTCCCAGCAGGGAACATCACTCCACACCCAGCCTGTGAGACAGACAGACAGAGTCTTCATCTCGAGCTGGGCCTTTTGCTGTGAAGATGAAGTGTTAAGTGTCATCTGTGAAATTTTACCTTCTTTGCTGGCCACCACCCAGGCACGAGGTGACAAGGTCACGCCTGTGGCCAGCTTTGTGTTTATTTTAAAATCCCCTCCCTCATAAGAACTCTGTGAACAGCCTGACTTCTCTCACCCTAACTCAGCTCCTATTTTGAGCTGTGGGTTTGTAAATAGGACTCTGACCTTGAAGCTCTAAGAGTCAACCCAGCCCCCTCCAGGACCTCTACTGTCGCTGCCCTGATGCTCACGGGCCCAAGGTCCCCTACATATGGATCAGGCCACTAACTGGACTGCATGGTAGACAGGAGGAGAGAGGTCAGGTGACACGAACCCAGATAGCAAGGATCAGAGCCGACATAGTGGGTGGAGGGAGGGGTCCCCAGTCCCCATGGCCTTGTCTTAATCAGCCCTGGCAGCCCCACAACAGGACCGGGTTGCTTGTTACACGGTTGCAGAAACCCTACCCCTCTGTGACCTGTAAACAGGGGCAAGCCAGGTGCCAGACATGTCTCCGCCCCTGAAGAGGCAGTTGACTGACAGCCCTTGAAGCCCGCCTCCTGCACCCCAGGCAGACAGGGCAGCTGCTGAACCCATCCAGGGAGGGCCTACGGTTGAGAGATTTCAGTGCCCTCTTTTCCTAAACTCACACCAGATGAGTTGCTGGACATGAAAGTTAGGGCTGTTAAGCCCCAGGGGGTCAGCCCTGCTCTGGCTGGGAGCCTCCTTGGTTTACCTGCCAGGCACACAAGGCCCTTCCTACGGGTCCCCAGGGGATATGGAGCCACGGAGTCAACATGGTCAGACACTGGGGCTCCGGGAGCTGGACCTGGAGACCTCCAGACAGCCAGTACTGCTTAGTTAGGGGTGTTGGGGTCTGTCTGGCATGTGACTCATCTACGGCTAGTCACAGTGGGGGACAGCAGTCCAGAAGGGGAGTAGTAGAGCACCCCAGCTGCCTGAGGCAGGATGCCCCTGGGGAGGAGTCCTTGTCTCAACTGATCAGAAGCAGGTGAGGAGCTGGAGCCAGGCAGGTGTGAAAGCTGGCACAGCTTCTTGCCCTTTGATGCTGCTTTGATGTTTGCAGTTTTTATCCCCTTTCCCCTCCAAGCCCTCCAGCCCAGGAGGCTTGATTCTCCTGCTGCCTCTGGGCACAGCCGCCCAGCAAGTGGAGAACAGGCTCTATCCCAGGCTCCTGGCCTGAGGCAGTGACACCTCCCTCCCTGCTGACCCCAGGCCAGCCGGCTCTCACCTTCCCAGAGTCCCACAGGAAGGAATGGATGATGAGTCACATCCCAGAAGGGCCTGCACTTCATAGTGACAGTCTGTCCCAGAGGTCTGCAGTCATGGAGTCAGTGAGCAGCCCTGGCCTCTGAAGGCAATGTTCGCATCCACACTGGGGTGCACACTCCAGCCCCTCTCCTGCCCTTGCCCGGTTCACTTCCCCACCACTGCCCAGAGTGGGACCCTCCACCCCTCTGCTGAGACCCAGTGCAGCCTCAGAGGCCCAGTGTGGCCTAGGGAGATGCTCCGGGAACCAACTAATCAAGCAGGCTCCTGGGCTCATCTCTTCCTGCTCTTTCAGCCCCACTTGAGTTAGAACTGGGGCACTGGGTTTGAGATCCCCATCTACAGTTTTTCTTGGTCTATGCCATGTTCATTTGGTTTTGGAGCCGGAACACATTATTTTTGGAAGAGAATCGCTGGGAGAGATTCCCTGGGTGTACGTCTAAGTTGGCAGGGATGGAGAGAGCTTGGAGCGCACGGACTACAGGTTGGGGGGCCATCTTCGAGCCCTGCTGCTGTCCTCTTCATGCCTAAGTTTGCAGACTTGTGCTTTCTGGTACTTTCTCTCCCACATTCTGTCTCCTCTGGCATTCTCTCTGTCTTTCTCTCCCCATCTATGTTTTCTGCCCATCTTTCTATCTTTATTTAGAGGGCTGGGGCCAGGAAGATGGCCCAGTGGAATAAGCGCTTCTCTGGCAAGTGAAAGGGCCTGAGTTCAATTCCTGGTTCTGCAAAAATAAATAAAGAAATAATATTTAGAGGGCTGGACTAATTCATATGCTGTTGTATTCCCACTCTACCACCAAAGGGTACAGGTTTTGTATGATGGTCGATTATACACCGCTGTTCTATTTTCACTTCTGACTTTACTTCCAGTTTTACTTTTCATATTCTTTTAGGGGAATTAAGATTAAAAATTTATTAAGTAGGATACTTAAGGCCAGCAAGATAGCTCAGTGGTCTAAAGCGCCTGCTTAGGCAAGCTTAGGCAAGCACTCAGGGATGCCGGGGAAACAGCTCAGTAGAGTAAGTGCTTCCCTGGCAAGCATAAGGGCCTGCGTTCAATCCCTGTTTCCCGGAAAAAAAAAATAAAGCACTCAGGGACCACAGTTCGATCCCCGGCACCACATTCCACGTTGGCGTCACCTCCAGGCTGGGCTGAGCCGGCCAGGCACAAAAAACAGTAGGATACTTAACTCATTTAAGTTTTATGTTTTCACATTTGTTACAGAAAATACTAATACCTGTGAGGTTTTCTCCATTGCTTGCACGATCCCCAAAGATGTCAATTAAGATAGGAGCTTTGCTTTTAAGGAAATTCCATGAGCAGCTTCAAGTTTTCTTTGACAAAAAAAAAAAAAAAAGTATTGCTCAGGAACAGCGATTAAAATTCCAAGGTTGTTCTTGTGATTATTACAGTGACTAAACTTTTGTGATGTATTTTACTACTTTTACTCTATTGACATTCCAAAAGTTTCTTTTGGGGATCCGTTGGTCTTCCTGTAAATGGTTCTACCTGGGCAAATGGCAGCAGGAATGAGAAGGAGACAAGAAGACAAAAGCTGGGCTAGGGGGTTGCATTTCTGCCTGATGGGCAAGACTAACTCCACGCACAACAAGCCAACAAACGGATCCTTTATTTATACTTTTGCAAAGTTTGTAACACGTGACACAAGGTTGCCTAGCAACTAATAGCTGGCCTGAACCAGACAGAATGTTTTTCTCAGGACTGAGGTAGCTTGTTGGCTTTAGGCACTGAGGCCCAGTCCCACCTACACACATTTGATCAATTTCCTAGCTTCCTGTGGCCCCCAACAGTTTCTGCTATTATTTTCTTCATATTCTTTTGAATTTGAACTTCTCTCTTCAATGATAGGACAGTGGACAATGGAATAGGATGTAAACTTTTGTTTGAAAATTATAGAGATGTTATAAATAAGTATGCTTATATAAATATAGATGTGTGGGTTATATACATGATAATCACATCGTTGGAATTATTTGTATTTTCTTGTCTCACTCTACTTTCATTATTTATTTATTTAATGTATTTAGTACAGAAGCTCACTACAGGGTCTCACTACACAGATCAAATTCATAGTGATCCTCTTGTTTTCAGCCTCCCAAGCATGGGGATTACAGGCATGTACCACCATGCCCAATCTCAGTCGCTGTCTCAGTGCGCCCCCAGGGCAGGGCTGGCACAGCATGCCTGGGATCAAACCCTGGTCCTTGTGTCTGCCTAGGCAAATGCTTCAATCCATTGAGCTATCTGGCTGGTCCTCTGCCTTCATTTTTCAGGAAAAAATACAGGACTGAAGGTTGAAGCCACACTGAAGCCTGTGCATGGCTGTGTGTTCTTCCGAGGCTTCCTGGTGAGTTACTGTAGCTTCTGCCTTATTTATTAAGGCTGTGCTGCTAGTCAGTGAACAAAGCCCCCAGACAGCTATTGTGCTGAGTCACCTGATTATTGTTATTAAAAAGTTTATATTTTATGTTGAATATTTATCTTGAGTATAATATTTTGATCCTGAATAGTATTGAAATTGTATTGCCCTTCCTTCTATTCCCAACCTCCCTATGTTCCTTTATTTTATTTTATTTATTAATTTTTTTTTGTAGCTGGCTCAGCCCACCATGGGGGTGGGGCTGGTGCAGCATGTGGTGCCAGAGATGGAACTGTGGTCCCCATGCACTTGCCTAAGCTTGCCTAAGCAGGAGCTTTAGAATGCTGAGCTATCTCGCTGGCCCCGGCTCCTTTATTTTAATCTTGTATTTTGTAGAATTAAGGTGCTTTGGTGCAGTGCTGTTTTGTTTGGTGCTCAGTACCTATTTCACAGATGTATACTGATCCCTTGGCATTATGGGATGCTTCCTTAGTCTTGCCATGTTTCTTTTTTTTTGTTCCCCTATTTTAGGGTATGGCTCAAGTTCTCCAAGCCCAAAGATCATTGCCAGTAATTCTAAGGCAGTGTTGGTGGGCATGGTTTTATTTTATAATTTAAAGTGATGAATTTGACCCCAGTACTGTGAAAAATGATGCCCTTAGCTATATGGGGAAGCTGTAGCATTTGAAGTGCCCTCAGAGTGAGATCAAATGGGCACCCTCCCAGGGCTGTCTGAGCTGACTTTGGGGTGTGGGTGTGGCTCTTCTCTGTGCCCCTGCACTGTGAATGATGTCTCCTCACCTCAGCCCTCTTGCCTATAAAAGTTGGCCTCAGAAAATCAAGACACTGTGGTGAGGAGATTGTGAAGGGCCCCGTGTCTGGATGGAGAAGCCCGAGTGGGGCTCACTTTGCAGAGTCAACTCTGGTCTCTGCCTAGGGGCACCCAGAGGATGTCCTTAGGGCAGCTGGCTCAGGGTGGGACATCCCTGGATCCCTAATGATGGCTGCTTCTCCTTCCATATATAGTGAGTTCTCTGGGGCATCTGAAAAGTATGGGGTAGAAATGCCTGAATCTTCCCATCTTCCCTTGGCCATGAACTTGGAAAGTAGAGGGTAGCAGTCTACTCCTATCTGTGGTTGGCTTGCTGCAGTTTCAGTGATCCTCAGTCCACTGCAGTCCAAGTGCATTAAATGGAAAATTCCAGGAATAATCAATGAGTTTTAAACTGCACCCCTTTCTGAGTGGCAGGATGAAGTCTTGTGCTCTCCCCTTCCTCCTCCTGACTCATGTGCTGTCTCTCTGTCCAGTGTGTTCTTGCTGTACATGCCAACTGCCTGTTACCTTCTAGCTGTCTCAGTTATGAAAGTGACTGTCACAGGGTCACAGCAAACATTCAAGGGACTCTCATGTCATAGCCCAATTTCAGGTCACGATGGCTGCCTTGTTTACTTCCCCTCCCCACATGGGTATCAGGTGATCACCACCAGAAGAGGGAGACGATACAAGGGGCAGGGGCAGTGGGGGAGGGAGAGAGAGAGAGAGAGAGAGAGAGAGAGAGAGAGAGAGAGAGAGAGAGAGAG
>NDGM011213459.1:4049-15002 GCA_002564305.1 Octomys mimax | reverse complement strand
CTACTCTCTCTGCAGGTACTGCAGCTGCAGAGTTTCACCCCAGGCCTGTATGCCAGGCCTGAGGTGAGTTTAAGGGGACAAGGTGGAGTAGCAGGGAGAGGAAGCTCTCCCACACACTCACCAAGCCTGGGCTAGGGCTGGATTTGGATGTCCCGAGAACACGGCAGAAGTTCTCACTTAGGGGGCTATGCAGTGGTGGTGGTGGTCCTAAGGGGGTAAAAGAGAGTCTCACCTACGCCGCGCCTGGGCTTGGACCAGACAGGTTCCCCCGACGAAGGGTAGCGGGAAGCCCTCCCTCACACTCCCCGGGCTTGGGCTAGGGTTGGATCTGTGAGTCCCAAGAATGCAGCAGAAGTTCTCACTCACTGGGTGGGAGTGAGGGGGACTGCAGAGTAGTGGGGAGGGTCTCAAGGGGGTGGAAGTGGGTCTCACCCATGCTGCACCTGGGCTTGGACCGGACAGGTCCTGCCAGCACGGGGTAGCCCTCTGTTTGCTAATATTTTATTGAAGATTTTGCATCTATGTTCATTAGGGAGATTGGCCTATAGTTCTCTTTTTTGGTTGGGTCTTTCTCTGACTTTGGTATCAGAGTAATACTTGCTTCCAGAAATGAGTTTGGAAGAACTGCTTCCCTTTTGGTTTCACTGATGAGTTTAAGAAGAGTTGGCACTAAATCTTCTTTAAATTTCTTGTAGAATTCAGCCATACATACACCAGAACCTGTGCTTTTTTTTGGTAGGTTTATTACATTTTCACTCACTGATACTGGGTTATTTAAATTTTTTATAGCTTCTTGATTCAGCTTCATTAATTCATATGTATATAGGAAACTGTCCATTGCTTCTATGTTTTCCATCCTGTGAAAGTAAAGATTTTCAAAGTAGACATTGATGATCTTCTGAATTTCTGTAAGATTTGTAGTGATTTCACCATTTTCATTATTTGTTGCATGAATGTGAATGTTTTATTTCCTGAGTTCAATCCTGGGTTCCAGAAAAAAAAAACAAAAATAAAAACACCCATTAGCCTGGGAGCAGAGATTTTGACCATTCATTTCACTTCTCTACTCCCAGAACCTAGAAAAGTATTTTGACATGTTAAGAGCTCAGTGGATATTTGTTTAATAAATAGTTTTTCTTGGAGAGGTATTTTTGTGCATGTCTATGTTATCACAATTCATCCATCATTTTTATTCTATGGTAAAATTTTATTTCTACATTAAAAGATGTATTTATACTACTTGGGATCTTTGCTCAAATAACTTCATAAATTTCCTTCCTTTTTTGTCATATTAGTAACCCAAAATAGTATGCTTACTTGGGAGGGTATAATGTTTATAATTTCACTGCCTTTCAGAAAAACATGTACATTCTCTAGTCAGCCAAAGCAATCTTCTTTTTTGTCTTACTCTTACCTACTTCATGTATTTGTTTTCCTCCTGGTCTCTGGAGGGAATAGGTGGACAGAGAACATGATAGCTAACATAAATCAGCCTAATTTCCCAAAGTAACTTTCTGCTTCATCCAGCAATTTTACTTTGGAGGCAAGAACCATGTTTTTTATGCCACTTTTCTTTCTTTACTGTCATCAACACACTAGCTTATGATTTTTTCAGGGGCTTTTCTCACAGTAAAATAATATAGGGGCTGGGGAGATAGCTCAGTGGAATAAGTGCTTACCTGGCAAGCACTGAGTTTGATCCCTGGTACCACCAAAAATAATAATAGTAATAATAATAATAATAATATACTTATAAACAGTATAGATAACTATTTAAGTAGTGAGAGGCATAAAAAGAAGCTTTACTGTTGATGAAAATATGGGGGATGGTTTATATTTTCTCTTCTCTGTTAGTGCATGTGTATCTTACATCAAGACATCAGTAGTACCTACTGTTTCTTATTCTGAAGCCCCTGTTTGCATAATGTCACAACATAATGAATATGGTGCCTTATGTGATGGTCAACAACTTTGTAAACAAAAATGGTGACACAAGACCAAAATAAAGACAGAACTCAGAGCCAAAATTAGAGAGATTTTTCTGTTGCTTCTATCAGGGAAAAGCAAACTATGTAGAGCAATTGCTTGTTTACCTATAGGAAAAATAGTACTTTTAAGATAAATAAGTATGCAGCAATGAATCACATGTATTGAGCTGCTATTACAGTGAAGAGACTATATCTTCAACAAAGTAAGGGTCCAGTAACCTCTGTAAAGTCTCAATATTTTCTTTTCCTACTTACTCTAGTAAATACACTTAAGTCACAGTGTCCTCTGGAGCAAATTCTTCAGCTTACATCCACACTTGATGTTGGATTTATGTTAACTGTCCTCTTCCATGGAACTGAGTGAGGGGGTGTGATTTCCTATTGTTAGGCCTTAAATCAGGCCCAGTTTGAGAGAAGACAAAAAAATTTGATTGTAAAAATCAAATAGAATAGCTAAGTGCTTATTTAATCCAGTAACAATATCCCACTATCAAGATCCAGTTCTGAGGATCACTGCTGGACACTCACAACAAAATGTTCATCATGTTATCTATTATGGTGGTAATGCTATCCCCTTTGCCCACATAAGCTCCATTACATCAGCTTGCTAATATCCCTAGTAACATCAGGAACCGCAGTTCCGTCAGTACAACTGACTAGCTTAGAATGCTCTTTTATCCTCAAAGATGCTATTGGTCCCTCATGCTGCCTCATCCTGCCTCATCCTGCCTCATCCTGCCTCATCTTTCAAGCTTCTATTAGAGATAGTATCCATCAGGAGCCTCTTAAAAGATTCAGTTGAAATATGAGTCTCCATACCCCTGATATATTCCCTCCAACAAATTTATCCTTAAATATTTGGAGCCCCTGCTTTTATAGTTTGTAAAGGAATCCTTAGTATATCATTGGGGTTAAGGCCACCTTTTGGTCAGAAGACTGAACAAATTGGAATCAATATCATCTATTCATGATAGTATACTGAACCCAGAACTTCTGGCTAGGCGCATCCATAACAATAAATTCAACACATCTGAATTTTTTTTTTTACTTAGATTGAACCTTCGAAATCCATTTTCTTATACATTGCCAGGTGTTTTTGTTAATAAAGTGATACCTCAGTTCACAAATTTAATTCATTCCACAATTCTGTCTCAAACTGAATTAGACATAAACTAAATAAAATTTCCCCATAAATGTAAATAAGATTAATCTATTCTGAATCATATATATTTTTAACTACAAAAATGTGAAACAAAGTACTGTATAGTATGAAGAGAGAGAATACTAACCTTGCTTGAGGCAACTTCTGGCATGGAGGAGAGGAAGGTGGGTGGGAAGGATGTTCCTGTTTTGGATTCCCCCCTCCATAATAACATCAGTGAGATTTCCTTCAGTTGTTTCTTCTCTTCTTTGCCTTTTAGCTGTGGGGTCACTTTTGATGAAAAAAAATCTGCCTAATGTCTTTTTTTTTACCTGCACTGCATATCCCTCCAGAATTATTGTTCATCAGATCCAACACTCTGTTCATTGTAGTTCTGTTGGGGTGGTGCTTCTCAAAGAAAGCCTGGTACTAATTCCATTTTTCTATAGTGGATTCTATGACATGCCTGCCATCCTCCCAGTCTTCCTCTTCCTCAGAGTGCTCCCTAACAAGTACCTTCTGTTGCTAACTATAGAGTTCAGCAATTTCTTCCATTATCAGCTCTTCCTTATGGTCCTCAATGAGTTCCTCTATGTCTGCACCATCAACATCCAGACCCACACTCTTGCCAATGGGCCCAATCTCCTCCACCACCTGTGCATCAGACCTTTCAAAGTCATGTTCAGTGACATGTTCTGGCCAGTTTCCTCCAGGTTGAATTTAAGGTCCAGTATACAATATCTTCCTGAGTTTTGTCCACTGATGCAGCAGAGGACAATGAAATGTCTTTTCCAGAACTCTTTCAGTGTCAAGGATCTCTTACAATGACATGAAAACACCAAAGGAAGAACATCATTGTGCATGGCTTCTTAAAGTTGCATGGTCCACAGGCTGTAGACAAGGTATCGTGTTAGGGGGGAGGAACTTGAACTTTACAAAGTCATACTCTGCAACCACATCATCCACCCAAGGCTGCAGCATGTGTGGGGGCAGTGTCCATCAGAAGGCAACTTTCAGGCAGTTGGTTCTCTGAACGATATTTCTTAATGGTGGATGCTAACATCTCATACAACCACACCATGAACAGCTTTGTGATCCAAACTTTGCATTGGCCCCTCCACATGACAGGCAGTCTGGCCTTGCTCAGATTCTGTGCCTTGAATGCATGAGGGGTCAGAGAATGGCAGACTAGTAGTAGCTTAATTGGTAGATCTGCACTTTGGTTCACACACAGCAAGAGGGTCAATCCATCCTTCATGGGCTTATGCTCTGGAACTGCCTTTTCCTCCTGTGTTATATAGATTCTGTTCAGCATCTTTTTCCTGAGGAGCCCTGTGTCATTGCAGTTGAACACTTGTTAAGTGACTTATTGGTCTGCCTAGTGAATTCTTTGAATTCTTTCTTGTAGCCTTCTGCAGCAGCCTTGTCAGAACTGGAAGGCTCACCATGTCTTACACCACACTGTGGAAAGCACTTCTCTTTCAGAATATATCAAACCACCCTTTCCAGGCTTTAAATTCATTACTTCCTGGACTTGCAGAAGGTTTTGTTTTGTTTTTTCAGTAAATCACCATGCAATTTCTGACTTTTTCTCATCATGGCTTCACTAACTCTATCACCTGCAAGCTGTTTCTCATTCAGCCACACCAATGAAAGTTTTTCCAGCCCTTCCAGCACTTGTGCCCTCTGCTTAGTTAACATCATTATTCCTTGTGCCAGCCACATCAGCTCCTTTGATGACATCTTTATTCTTCAAAATAATCAATACTGTTGACTTCACCATTTTGTACTCTTAGGCCAGCTCAGCCCCACAAATACCACGATCATGCTTTTCTACAACCTCCTTCTTCAATTCAACAGTGATTTTCTTCAGTACCTTCTTCTGACCATTCTTGCTCTGTGCTGCACATTCTTATCACCTTCATTACTGCTCTGAACTTTCTTTTTACAACCATGCTTGTTTCTCACTTTCTTTAGAACCACGCTGGATTGAATAATACAGTAAAGCACTGTATGTGCTAGATAACTTCAGAATTAACTATTTTTAAGAATAAAGCTTCTCCTATTAGTTTGGAACATTACTGTAGTCTGAAGTGCACTTGTAATGTATATGCAACCCAGTAAAATACTGAAAGGTGAAAAACTGAAAATAAAATAAAAAGAACACCAAAAAGCTTCACTGAAAAAAAAAAAAAAGCTTCACTGCAAGTATGCACAGGTCTGTCAGCAACTGCAATCCCAATTAAGAGGAAGCCATGACCCGATGCAAGAGCAGGGAAAATGACTGTGTGCTATTCCTGGGGAAGATGGTCATGGTCATGTTCATCACCTGAAGCAGAGTTTTTAAACAGAAGCAAAATTTTACCAAACACTTCTGTTCATGAACCAAATTGTTTGCAAATAGGAGCATTCATGAACCAAGATATCATTAATTGGCAAAGTCTTGTAACTAGTTAGTGTAATCAGTCCTCTCTTCCTAGATGTAGTCAATAGCCTTTTTTGAGTATACTGAGATAGAAGTACAGTTGCAGATGTGGAAATGGGAAATGAGAGGCATAATTTAACTCCACAAGGAGAAATTTCCATCAAGTCAAGACTTGCCTCATCAGAGACGCACAGAGTTCATTCACTTGGTAAGGGTCATTTCATAGATGCTGGGGACTCAGAATACTAAAATCACCAAATCCTGCTATATATCCTGCCTGTGAATTTAAGTGTCACCATAGTTTGGCAATCTGTATAATTACATCTGGTTTTTAACATTTTCAGAAATTCTTTTAACACCATCATAGAAAGTCCTTATGGTTCAATCATGCTTAGAAAACAAAATTTTGAAATCTAAGTTCACACTCCCTTTCTTTAAGCCATTTGGTACTGTTAGAAGTAGCCACTGGCGTACCCCAGTTCTTCAAGCCCTCCTTGCTTCATAATTGTTTTAGGGAAGACTCCACATGATTCCTAAAAGCCTGTCAACAAGCACTTCGTTCCATTAATTCAAAGATGATCTGTTTGCTGATTTTCCACTGACTGTTATGCTCTATACATCTGTATTTTTTACCTCTTTTAGCTCCACCTAAGCCAGACAACCCATTTCAAGTTCTCTTCCCTTCTATGCAGTTCTATTTCCTACCACAACTCTTGGTGTCAAATTCCATATCCATTAGGGTTCTTGTTTGCAAACAATAAAAATAACTAAACTGAGATTGGCTCCTTTAAGCAGAAACTGAATTGAAACAATGTTGTATATCTTCATATAATTATTGAGGCAACTAGAAGAAGTTATTAGAAAACAATCAGAAATAAATAGGATTCTACCCAACAGCATTTAAAACTATGCCGAAGAATTCAAGACCAGGTCACTCAGATAGCCTCGCAGAACTAAATGCACCAACATCAAACACCAGAGCCAGGATGCCAGTGCTTGAACAGTAGGCGCTGCTGCCTCCATAAACAAATGCCGCTATGACTTCACCATGGCTGACATCTAGACGGTTCCTCATTCTTCCTGTTCTAACCTTCAGTTCAGACTCGGCAGACCCCAAGGCTGACTCCTGCACATGTCCTGTGCCAAAGGCAGCCGGGAACCCGGGGAGAACAGCCCAGATTCTGCTGTGAGAGAAAGATTCGGAATCCTGCAAAACTTCACAAAGTGGAATTTTCCTAAATAAGAGAAATAATATACTAGCCAAGTTGGGAAGGAAAAAAAAAGGCAAATGTCCTCAACAGCAATCTTTATGGTATCAGGAGGCATCAGTACAGTAAAAGAAGATGAGGTTTTATGAGAGCCAAAGCTGGAAAATTTCCATACCAAGAAAATAAGAGTATTAGGCTGGGGAGATAGCTCAGTGGCATAAGGGCCTGCCTGGCAAGTGCAAAATCCTGAGTTTGATCCCCAGTAGAAAAAAAAAATTGGATATTGCAAAAACTTCATTTATTTTTAAGCACACCTATGATGGAGAGAAATGAGTCATAGTACATCAAAAGAAAGCTAGTGCAGAGAAAAGGTGCCCTGAAATTTGTGCAAACTAGAAAATCTGGAAATAATATTCTTTATCCTTCTATCTCTTCTTCAGTCCTCAATAAGGCTAATTCATGAGAAGTATTTAAAATATCTCCTAATACTTTCCCAAGAATGTCTCAAATTCCACAACAACCTACAGGAAAACATTTGCTACCAATTAGGAAAGCTATGAGCATCAAAGAAAAGAAATACTCTTATAATCACTGGAGTCCTTGCTTCCCTTTAAGCATGCTTAAAGCACATCACTGCATGCTACAGCAATCTGCCTCCTAAGAAGTGTGACTAACAGGCAAACAGTGAAATCCTGCAAAACTTTACAAAGTGGCAGAACAAAAATTTAATTTTTGTTGAAAGAAGGATAAAAGAAATATATGGCTAGACAAGAGAATTGGTGAGTAGTTGGGGACTTTCAGTACTTAGCACTAATGAAGAGCAAAGTTTCTCCATTGTAAGCCAAAAATGGACAGAGCAACTACAGAAATACATGATTATTTCCCATTGTGAGCAGGTTTGTATTCCTCTCACTTGCTATAAATCACCTGAGTATTACATAAGTACTTTAATTTATCCACCCATTTGCATTTGGATAGTTACAGCCATTTCAATATATGTATGCTGGTTATAGATATCTAAAAGACAAAGTGCTTAACACAAATAGGGTTAGATGGGCCACAAGGAGGGCTGAAAGAGAGGATAGGAAAAAGGAAGAAAATTATAAAGTGAGAGAAACAAGGATACATTATTTTATTATTTTGGAGGAGGTGGGGATGATTTCGACTAACAAATGCAACCCATTTCAATAGAAACCTTAAGAGCCACCGTTTTGGGGTTTCCCACACACACTTCTTATGTTTTTTTGTTTGTTTGTTTTTGTTTGTTTGTTTGTTTTGTGTGTGTGTGTGTGTGTGTGTGTGTGTGCGTGTGTGTGTAACCGGGGATTGAACTCAGCCCCTTGCGCTTGTCAGGGAAGCGTTTATTCCACTGAGCCATCTCTCTGCCCCCCCACACACACACACTTCTAAAAGCTAACTGCAGGTTATTAAAGATATAATGTTACATGTCAAGAAGAATATAAAGGTACACTTTCAGATATTAAATGTAACCTGTGAAGTCAGATGGATATTGTGAAGTAAGACATACTAGAAAGAAAAAATAAAGGACAGAAAAAATAAAGCAAATGACTTCAAAATAGTAAATGTTTTACCAAATTATCTTGGTTCCTAACTAACACTAAAGACTGAAGTACATTATTTTGCTTCTTTTTTAAGCTGCCTTGTTAGAGGTCATTGCCAAACCTGGGAGGCCTGCAGAGGATCTAGAGGAATTTAAGAGGAATGACTCTGAACACTAGAGGTGATGAACCAGAAGAGGCATTTTTCTTATTCTTCTGACTATATTTTTTTTTTAATGTTTTTAACATAGCTTTCCTTACAAAGCCTTGCCAGAAAGCAAAAAGAAAACTAGGAAACCACAATTTGGGTCTGTAATTGAAACAAACAATTTTAGTTAAATGTAATTAAAGCAGTAAAAACAAAAATGAAGTAGAAGTTGGTATAGAAAACTATAATTATGTCTTTTAAAAGATTGTAATAAAAATAAAAGATTATATTCAGGAACCGGCTATACTATATTTCATGTTGGAATTTTGCAACACAAGTGAATATGCTAGGGTTTCTTAGGAGTCCTATAATTTTAAGGGGTTTTTCTCCAAATAGTCCTTTTGATTCTTCCTTAAAGTATATATTATACATGGACAGCACCTTTCCTATTTGAAGTCACAAATGTAAATAAGAACATACTATAAACAGCTGAATATTCAATGCCATAGTCTGTAAATCCAATAGTGTGCTACAAGGCAGTATGTACACTGTCTTCATCCAATTCTTACTAACCTATGATAGGAAAAAAGGAAGTAATTAAAGACTATTTTAACAGGATACAAAAATCAATATAAAAATAGTCTTGTAGTGTGCCAATAATGAACTAGATAAGAAAGAAATCAGGAAAATGACTTCATTCACAATAACTTGAAAAAAATACCTATGAATCAGCCTAACTGTGAAGATGAACAATGTCTACATTAAAAATTACAGATTACTAAAGAAAAAAACTGAAGGAGTAGAAAGGAGACCATTGGGCAACAAGAAGGGGGTGAAGAGTGGGAGGCAGTCTAGAAGGGAGTTAGGGGATAGAGATGATCAAAGTGTGTTTTATGCATGTATGAAAAATAACACATTGAAGCCCAGTATTTTGCAGAATAGGCATTAATAAAATGTTTATGAAAAAACAATTTAAATTAGCTCATCTCAAAATTAAAATAACACATTATATTCCCACTAGATTGCAACTATCATCTGGGCAATAGCCAAGTTTGCCTTTTTAAGGCTTTAATTGCAGAACCTAAAAGACTGACAGCCCAACAGAAGATACTCAGCAAATACATGTCATCAAATAAATGAACAGTTATCACATAACACAATAATTCAATAAAGAGTTAAATGTTAAGTTCAGATATATACACAGCACACACTGAAATATACTTGGGCCCCAAATAAAATATAGTCAAACAATATTATTAAATGAGTAGATGTTAGAAAAATGAAACAAGAAAAAGAAAAATGAGAAGAGAATGAGAGAAAAATGTAAAAATGAAAAGAGAAGGAAATGTCACTTGTATTTTTTCAGAGTACCTTAAAGGCTCTCATCC
The DNA here is from genome assembly GCA_002564305.1 of Octomys mimax. Lineage (NCBI taxonomy): Eukaryota > Metazoa > Chordata > Mammalia > Rodentia > Octodontidae > Octomys > Octomys mimax. The sequence goes on along the minus strand of NDGM011213459.1, from coordinate 5,145 downwards.
TTACACTACTAGACATTCTTCTTCGTCTCCAAGGAGATCACTTGTTCTGGGCATTATTAACACTCTGTTCCCTGCTCCTATTAGGTCCAGTAACTTAAATGAAGTCTCATCTGGCTGCGTTCTTTATGGGACCTGCAGTAACATCATCAACTCAGAGCATCTGAGAACTGGAAGGAAACCTGTGAACCCAGTTTCAACTCCTTGATACCTACAGCAAGAATTTCTCAGTCAGTTTCCAGGCCTCGTCTCAGCACCCACGCAGCAGAGAGAAAACCCGAGCCTCTGTTCTGCACAGTGCCGAAGCCTTACCTAGCCATAGTATTCGTTAGTTTGCACAGACTATAATTTTAATCATTCATTAGGAATCCAAGATTTCTCAAACTACTTCTTTGTTTGGACTCTCCCTCACCTCCATTCTAACCTCACCTCCATTTATAGGTGTTCCCCACAAAACTCCTGAAGTAAGTTTCACTGCAACACTAGAACATGTGTCAGATAGGTAGAAACAGGTCTTAGTGAAGATCCAGATTTTTGGTTTCTAATTTTCCACTCATGAGTTAGGTCTTTCCCTCCTGCTCTGGCATTCTTTTGTCACAGGTAAAATTTAATGGACAATTTTATTGAACTGTCTAGATGATGAAAGAGGGCCCCTATAAATCCAGGGGGTCATGACAAGGGCCAAATGCTTGGGAGGATGACTCATTTGCAGGAAAATGGATGGAACTGGAAATCAAAATATCACTGTAAAATAGTATTTTATTCTTCTGTTTCTCATTCTTTCCATGGATGCTCAATTGCACAATGTATGCTCAGAGGGAGATTTTTTTAAATATATCAATGAAGAATGCATACAAGAAAATGAAGTTAGGAAAGTCTACAAATGAAACACTGCCTTGGGGCCAGGGAGTTGGCTCAGTAAAATAAGTGCTTCCCTGGCAAGCTCAAGGGTCTGAGTTCAATCCCCAGTTTCACCAAAAAAAGAAAGAGAGAAAGAGAGAAAGAAAGAAAGAGAGAGAGAGAGAAAGAGAGAAAGAGAGAACGAAAGAAAGAAAGAAAGAAAGAAAGAAAGAAAGAAAGAAAGAAAGAAAGAAAGAAA
>NDGM011213443.1:1335-17639 GCA_002564305.1 Octomys mimax | reverse complement strand
ATATACAAAAACAACTCAATCACTCAGCAACTATCACTATTTCATAAATGAGAATATCACATACCAAAAAAATTAGTTCAGCTATTTAGTTACAAAGCACAACTCCCAGGCCAATGTTCAATTTTTTGTACAGTGATATTCATTCAAGTCATGATTATTCTGTTAGTTCATTGAAAGATCTTTGTCAGAAAAAAAAATGCACAAGGGCTTTTTATTTATTTATTTATTTATTTTCCTCCCCATGTTTTTAACTATGAGGCTGATACAGTATTAGAGGTCTTAATATTACCTCTAGTCTAGTCTTGATGGGCTGGAGTTTACAGAATACCACGAACTCTGTGAGGGTTAGCTGATGGCCTGGGCTGGAGCTGGGTCCTGCAATCACAGAGCCAGCTCCGAATCCTGCCTCCCAGTGAGTGGAGAGTTGAATTTATAAGAACTGTGTTTCTGGAGATAGCCTTTTTAGGGCTGAGTCATTCTCTTCCATTATACCTCAACAAAGCATGCTCACAATGGAAAATTCCTAGTGATGACACCTTCCTGTCTCAGCAAAGTTTCAGAAACTAAAAAAATGCTTTCTCAGTGATTATCACCCATCTTTTGTGTATATTAAAGGAGTGACCCCCAAAAGAGAACAGAACCCAAAAGGGAGAAAGAATGTTTCTTGGTTTTTTAGGGGGAGAGTGATTTTCCTACCTGCAGAGGCTCTATTCCCCAGGCTTGCCTTGAACTCCTGGTCTTAGGCAGTCCTCCTGCCTCAGAGTCCCAGGAGCTGGGCTCCAGGTGTGCCTCATGTTGGCTAGGGGCAATGCTGTGGAGCCCTGGCAGCAGGGTGACTGCATGTTACCCGAGTCTTGTTTCCCTTGGGTGCCCAGGTCCTCTTGTCATACATGGTGCAGTGCTGTGAGTGACTAGGAGATTGTGTTGGGTCATTTGACCAGTTTCTGTCTGCAAGCAACTGTCGCTATGCTGTCCCCTTTATTTCTTGCGGGATTCTGTGGGGTGGGAGCATAGCCCGATGGGCTCGAGGAGGCCCAGAACTGCAGGTGGAGCCTAGGGTGTGGACTGCAGTCCAGAGCTTTCCTGTCAGAAGGAAGGCAGGGCCATTGGTTCCAAGGACCCAGTTCTTTACAGGGCAGTGTTGGTAGCAGCTTGCTTCAGACTTACAGGACAGTGCTTGGCTTTGCAAGTAGTGTAGCCCTTCGCCACCTGTGAGTTCTGCCAGTTGGAAGCGTAACAGGTCACGTCTGGTTAGCTCCTTCAGGAGGGGCACGACTGTCCATTGTACGTGTGTCAGAGCTTGTCTTTCAGGCTGGGCACAAGGACGCACACCTTTAATCCTAGCATCTAGGGATGCTGAGGTTGGGGTCACAGGTTCTAGGCCCACTTGAACAACTGTCAACTTAGTAAGACTTTAAAAAAAGTGTATAAAGAGGCCTGGGACTGTAGCTCAGTACAGAGGCCCTGAGTTCAATCCCAGTCTATTGAAAAGGGAAAAAAAATTTTTTTTTAAAGACTGGGAAGCCAGGGATGGTGGCGTACTCCTATAGTCCTGGCACATGGGAGGCTGAGGTAAGAGGATCACTGTGAGTTTGAGCCAGCCTGAATTGCATACCGAGACTCAAAACAAACAATCAGCCTACAGACAAGATGCCTGGGGGTGAAACCCAAGCTGGATGGTCAGTCTGGCCAGCGCACGCCCTGTCTCGTTTCCCCGGCGGCGCGCTGCGTGTGAGGCTGAGCTGCTCTTCTGTAGGTGCTGTTCTGCAGTGCTCCCGAATGAACCTGTTCACCCTCTGGAGTATTGACCGCCCTCTCTGTCTCTGTCTCCTAGGGCTACAGGACTGGTTACCCTTATCGATACCCTGCTCTGAGAGAGAAATCTAAAAAATACAGTGATGTGGAGGTTCCTGCCAGTGTCACAGGCTGCTCCTTCGCCAGTGACGGTGACTCGGGAACTTGCTCCCCTCTCAGACACAGTTTTCAGAAGCAGCAGCGGGAGAAGACAAGGTGGCTGAACTCTGGCCGAGCTGAGGAAGCTTCTGAGGAAGGGCAGAATGGAAGCAGTCCCAAGTCGAAGACTAAGGTGTGGACGAACATTACACACGATCACGTGAAACCCTTGCTGCAGTCTCTCTCGTCCGGTGTCTGCGTGCCAAGCTGTATTACCAACTGCTTGGTCTGTGCCTACTTACTGTTCATAGTTAGATGACATAGAGCGAGTCGGGCAGCTGGGGCTTCGGAGGCTTTGGGACCTGGCCCCCATGGCTGGACCTGCCAGCCTCTTCTCACTAACTCACTTCCTTGGAACCCAAGTCCACTTCATGCCCTACCCAAAATCTAAGTAATGCTGTCCACGTGGAACTGCTTAAGACTAGCCTCTCTTCTGCTCACTCCCCCAAGCTGTCTTTACGCATTACAAAAGCCCTCACAAGCTCATGCTTGTTAACCCGTGTAGAGCGCCTGGTATTGGTGTGCAGTCGCGTCTGAGCACTCTGGTGTTTCCTAGTCTAGCAGGCTGCTTAATCCCAGATCTGATGCTTGGGCGTTGTGAGCTTCAGTGGCTCCGATGTTCGCTTGTTGCTAGTGTTGTCTTAAGCAGTTTACCCTCCTGGCACCCAGTCCGCTCTCCATGATGCTCCCTGCCTGTCCCAAAGCCTCCGAGCACCATGCCAGCTGCTCTCTGCATGGACTGTTGCATGTGAGTAGACAGCCGTGGAGGCGAGTCTGGCTCCTCGGGGTGCGGCATGACCCAAGTGCAGTGGGGGCCGTCTGCAGCTCTGGCCACGGCACTGCCAGCCTGTCAGGGTCCCTGTGCACAGGGCCTGTGGCTCTCAGAGGACAGGTCTCGATGGGTCTGTAGATGAGGCCCTTTCCCACAGCGCAGGCACCCTGGAAGCTCAGCAGCCCAGTGTTCTCGAGCCGCGGCCAAGCAGACGGCAAGCTTTACCTTGTAACAGTGCCTTTATTTTATAGACATAAAAAAGAAAAGCAAAAGGTTTTCCTCTCTCAGGTGGCTCTGATGCTTCCTGGTCCGCAGTGGTGAGAAGCCCTGGTGCCCCTGAGCAGCATCAGGGCAAGAAGGTGCAGCCTGCTCCCTCCCTTTTTTCATTTGTTTTATGTGTTGAAGAAAGGAACAGACAAATCCGGGTTGGGGCTGCCAGCATCCTGCACCTTGTCCGACCGCCTTTCCGGTACACATAGTGCAGCACTGAGCTCTGTAACTTAGCCTGGCAGACACCCAATTCTTTGGTGTGTGAGTCTGTGTGCCCCATGAGGGCTTTGTTCAGCATCTCTCCCTGTCTCCTTACTGTTCTGGAGTAACTCAGATTCCGTGCAGTGCTGCCAGGTTGGTATATTTTAATTTATACTGATTCTTACTTTAAAAATGTGTTCCTACTTCTGAGGTGGCTGTTTTCATGTTTGACTAAAAGTTATTTTTAATAAAACGCCGGAGTTGTTTTTTCTGAGAAGATGGCCATCAGTGAGTACCCGCAGCTCCATGCCCATTCCTCACTCCCCGCGGTGGCTCAGCATCTGAAGTTGCGTTGCTTCCTTGAAAGTCCCATGGTTGATGGCTCTCCGCTGCCTCTGGAAGGTGTACTGAAAGGCAGAGAGCCCTTGCTCTCTAGGATGGCTTGTTTTAATGTTCAGTGCTTACTCATGCCTAAAGATGAGAATTTGACTAAAACTCTCAGATTCAATTGGAGAGCCAAAAGCACCCTTCCGTGTAGAAGGCTTAGCATGCTGAGGATGTGCACTGATACCTAAAACAGCCTTTAAGGCCTCATGAAGTGCTTCGGGGGGTTTGGGGTACTTGGTAACACTAAAAGCATTCTGTTATCTAAAATATTTGACATCACCAAACCCTTCGGCCGGGTAGCTACTGTATGAGTGCGAATACAGTAAGTTTTGGGGTCGAAGCGTTATGTAAGCCGTGCATCCTGATGCCCTCATTTATTTCAGTGTGAAACTTTGGTGATGCCCACTCTCGCCCCACAGTCCCGACTTCCTTGCCCAGGCAGTAGCGTTACATTGCTTCTCATGATCCTGTCATCTCACGCTTCCAGTTGGCTTTGGTGTTGGGTGACTCTCAGGGCGGTGAACCAATGGTCTCAGAGGGGCTCCTTTGGCTCGCCCAACGGTAGCAGGGCTAGGCTCTGATGTCGGCCCATATTGAGCTCCAGATTTCCACCAGACTGTGGAGGTGGCCCTTTCCCAGCCATGACTCTGACTCCTGCCATTCACTGGTTTTCACTTGGCCACATCCCACGCTTACCGTGACTCTGCTGAGTGACCGAGGACACGTGGTCATTGGTTCAGTCCTCTCTGTGATGTTCTCTGCATGACCAGATGTAACATGGATTGGACAGTGGATGCTGTGGTGTCGCTTATTGTTGTCATAATCCTGACTTTTCAACTGTTCTTGAAATTACAGTGGACTAAGGAGGATGGACATAGAACTTCCACCTCTGCTGTCCCTAACCTGTTTGTTCCATTGAACACTAACCCCAAAGAGGTCCAGGAGATGAGGAACAAGGTAGGTCCTGCTGTCCTCGTGATGGGACTGGACTGGGGGTGGGAGGGGTACTGGCTTCTTGCAGAGGAATTGAAGCCTTTTCTTAACACTGTTGTTGCCACCCCGTGTGTGAGTACAGACTCTCGGGCTCCCAACTCTTGACCTGGTACCTGCCCAGTAGCAGGTCTGATCCTGGCCAGAGCAGACAGCGCTGCCCTGCACTTAGAGCTGCAACTGTGTTGGAACATGTGTTCTGTGCATGTTTGTGGTGTCCCTAAATGCTGAGCGTGTGACCAGTATTTCCTCCAGAGGTAGTGCGGTGAGGGACTTGTTCTCTGTCAGGGTCCCCACCTGCTGACGGGACACCAGCATGTTGGGCAGGCTGTCCCACCTTCCTGGGCTGCGCAGAGTAGAGGTGCCGGTACAGGGCTGCAGAGAACAGCAGAGTGGCTTCTCTGTGCTGCTGATGTGTGTGTCTCCCCTTTCCCTCCTCAGATCCGAGAGCAGAACCTGCAGGACATTAAGACGGCTGGGCCCCAGTCCCAGGTCTTGTGTGGTGTAGTGATGGACAGGAGCCTTGTCCAGGTGAGCGCCCAGAAGGGCTCTGGCCTTAGCAGGTGGTGACCAGCCATCTGCTGCAGAGTTGTTGTGAGCTTGGTGAGCATGGGCTTGTGTGGTGAGTATATAGGCCCCCAGTGACCTTCGCTGAGAGTCTCTGTGACAGCCCAGCCCCTTCCCTGGTGTCCTAGCTGGGCAGAGCATGCGGAAGACGGCTCCCACCTCAGTCCTGCACCTGGCAGTGCATGCATGCCCGCGGAGCACGTGCTGCCAGCTTTGGGGGCTGCGGAAGCGCTAGGAGAGGGCTTCCATACTCACGTCTGTAACAAGCGCTGCTTGGGTCATCAGGGTGGGCGTCTGTTAGCGTGTCCCACATTCACATGCACATCTATGGAGCGTCCCTGGGGGCGCAGTGAAGACAATGTGTAAGTAGTTATCTCTGACTCTAATGGTGCCACTGGTGCTTTCCTGACTCCTCAGGGGTGGACAAGTGGTGGTGCATATTCTGTACTTGGCCAGCTAGAGTTCTAGTTTTGTGTTCAGGGTCTGCACGCACTAAGCCATCATTGCACCCTCACTGTTGATGACATCCCTGCTGCATGCTCGTGGCTGGCTTCCTCCTGTGTTCTCAGGTGATATTTCCAAGGCTGGGCCTGGTGTGCTCTGGTGACTGAGTTTACTGTTGCAGGACGCACCCCTCTCTGACTGTACGGAAACTATCGAAGGGCTCGAGCTTACAGAGCAGACCTTTAGTCCCGCTAAGTCTCTCTCTTTTAGAAAGGTACTCACTGCCCTGTCCTCACCTTCTGTTGGCGCGCGGTGCTCCCCGCCCCCCCGCCCCTACTCTCCACCTGCCACCCTCTCGGGCATTCTCAGTTACTCATGTACCTCACAAGGAATCTCAGCGTTACCGATGAAGGTGTCCAGAAAGTTCTGTTCTGCCTGTTCTCTCTAAACCGTTTGGTATGAGATACGTTAGCAGTTTGCAGCATTAGAAGTTGGTGCTGAGAAGTGGCCAGTGTACATGATGTGGTACTTCGGAAGTCCTGGGTGTGACTGGCCAGTGCCTGCCTCTGGGCTGCAGAGCTTCCTCTCCACAGGCGGAGTGCAGGCAGGCTCCTCTGGGCCTGCCAGCCGTCACAGCTCAGCGTAACTTCTCCCTCGGTCCTTCATCTGTGACCTGAGCAGTTGGAGGCTGTGTCATTGAATGGTGTTATTTCAGAGGAATGAGAAATAAAACAAGACCGTGTTTGTCACCCTGTGATAAAGATGCGTTTATAAAAGAAAAAAACAAAAACACCTGAGCCGGAAAGGGTGGTGTACACCTGTATTCCCAGCTTCTGTGAAGGCTGAGGCAGGAGAATAAGAGGTTTGAAGCCAGCCTGGGCAACTTCATGCAGCCCATCTCAAACCAAACATAAAAAGGCTGTGGGTACAGCTCAGTTGTGGAATATGTGCCTCGTACCCACGAGGCCCTCGAGTCAGTCCCCAGTACTGCCACACAAGCCAAAAAAAAAAGCCCACAGATAACTTTCTTGAATGTTGTGGGCGGGGGTGGGGAACTCACGGGCCTTCAAAGCCCAGCTCGTAGCTTCTCTGTGTGCATGCACGCCTAGCATGTCCAGGTAGGGTGCTTCTGGCTGCATGGTGTCAGGGTGTTGGTGAGTGCTGTGGCCAGAGGACACTGAGGGCACTGCTCCACCCTGCATCTCTTCCACGCCCTCCGTGAGATGATGCAGGGCCACACTGCCCTGGGGTGGACAGGTAGAAGCAGGTCTGTGATGGGATTCTACATTCCTGCCCAGAACTCTTGCTCAGAACATTATTGTGCATATTTTTGTCTTAATTCAGTGGGTCCCTTTTCTCCCGGGCCTTAGAATTTGCTACCCACTACCATTCTTGGAGCAGATTCTCCAAAAAGGCAGGAAGATACATGCTCTTCCCTGTCATTGTGTCTTTGGTATTGTTGCTTTGAGCTGTAAGCTGCTGTGGTCACTGTCACCTCAGGTGCATGGTGGCATGTGGTTGTGAGTCCAGGTGCTATATGTGTGCTGCAGAGCACGCTTCAGTACTGCAGTGGCAGTGCATTTGGTGGATCTTGTCTGTGGCCGGCTGTTTGTGTCACAGGATGTGTTTTGGAGGGCTTTGCTCTAACCCAGAGGTGTTGAGATGTGGGTGTGTGTCAGTCCCCTGGCTGTTTCCTGAGCAGATGCAGGGTCCCCGCCGTCTGTGCGCGTGTTCTCTGTGCCTGTACTGGGCAGAGCACAGGTCACGCTGGCTCCAGGTGAGGGCGCGCTGGTGCTTTGCACATGATTATTTTATCTGCAGTGCTGGGGATGAGACCCGGAGAGTGGCACAGCTGGGGTGCTTCCCTGAGCCGCACCTTTACTTTATGTATAAATCTTTCTCTAGCTTTGGTTGTATACTTCTCCGCTTCGTAAGTTAACATCTGCATTTTGGTCTCTGTTCCACATTGACCAAATTGTTGCACATATCTCATTTTTATGGCGAGAGTGTGCTTTGATACCATGGCTGTCCTCTGCCGAAGCTGTACTTGTGTTATTCATTTTCCTCCTTTTTGGTGAGCCTCCAGGTGCAGGCAGTCTTGCTCCTTGGGGAGCATGGCGCTGCTGTCTGGCAGCCAGGGTTTCTGCTGGAGCCAACGAGGGGACTGTCCTAACCCCCTGCCCATGTGGTGTGTTCTGGGTTCTCAATATAGAAACCAGGCCAGATTCCAGTGTTAGAATTGATGAGCCTTTATTACCAGGCCCGGGACCGCTTGACCGTACTCATTCAGGACAGGACAAATGGCGAGGAGCCATGGAAGCACAGTGGTTTTAAAGCTGGAAACTGCATCCTGTTTGGCAAGCAGATTTGTCATTTAACACAGAACAGCACCTTGAGGGACAGCATGACTGTCCGGGGCGCACTGTTTGGTTCCCGTTTAACGTACGTCTGCATGCGCGTGGTCCTGACTACCTCAGCAGCGCTTCCAGTTGGTTAGCAGCAGCCCCTAGCCATTGTGTGCAGTTAGAAACAGTTCGACCTTTACTTTGATTTCTTTTGTAGGTCTGTTCTGGGAACTCTCAGTCCATTGGTGATTCATCAGCGGTGCACCGAGCCTCCTTGTGGTTGTACAAGGAAGCAGGGTCACAGAAAGCTGAGCAGAGTAATTTTTTACATTTAGTTTTACATTAACTCATTATACGGTGGACATGGAGGTTCCTGCTTCTGCCCGCCAGCCTGTGTGAGTGGGGGCTGTGAGGAGTGACCCCCTCGGCCATCAGTGCCCATGGTGGCAGTGTGCAGGGTGACCTTCCCATAGAAAGGGGCAGAGGGTTATGGAGCTCATGTGAACGCTCTCTGCTGCTGGGCTCATACACAGCTTAACGCAGACCCTGAGAACCCTGGCTGCCCCGGCTCCTACCCTCTGTGAATGGCCTGATCTGAGAAGAGCCTGTGAGGTCATCTGCATACTGTCACCCAGGGAGGAACTCTGGGTCCCACTGTGCCCATCATGCAGTGTGGGAGAAGTGAGTGGTGCAGTGAGCCCAGCTCACAGGCTTTCTGATCTTGTGAGTAGCGCCCCAGCTATGCACCTCTTCCTTAGAAAAGCCCCTCCCTCCCTTCTCCTTGCCCTCCTTCCCCCCTCCTTCCCCTCCCCTCCCTTTTGGCTCCTCTCCCCTTTCCTCCCTCTTCTTCCACTAAGGACTGAACCCAGGCCTTTGCCCTGAGCTGTATCCTCAGCCTTTATTTCTTGTTTTTGACAAAAGTCTTGCTGAGTTACCACCCACCTTGCCTGAGTCAGGTACAGAAATACTTCTCAGGCATCTGTGTTGGTTGAAGTCCTTGGCAGAGGACCAGGAGGAAGGAGCCTTCGCGGAGGAGGGATGGGCCCCTCTCCACCCTGACCCCCAGCCTGCTCCGCTTCGCAGGCTCGCCCGCCTTCTCCTCTGCATTTGCTCACAGCTGGCCTTGCCAAGGTGTCTGGTTGGAGTGTCTGCCATTGGAGGCCCTGGGTGCTGCTGTTGAGCTGTCCTAGCGTGCAAGTCTTGCTTGTCCTCTGGGACATCAAGCCTGAGTTCTTGGGAACATGGGAAGATCGCAGGTTTGAGGCCAGCCAGGGCAGTTTAGCAAGTAAGGCCTTGTCTTGAAATGGTTAGAGGGCTGAGCTGTAGCCTGGTGGCAGGGACCTGCCCAGCCCGCATGAGGCCTGCGTTCCAGCACTGCGACAAACAAGTCAACGCAGAACAAGCTCTGAACAAGGCCCTGATGGCTCAGTGACAGGAGATTGTTGATATTTTTATCTTTACTAATTTTGCACATTTAATTTAGAAGAGTTGAGGCCCTGCAAGCCTCATGTCACCTCATTTTATTGTCAGTGGCAACAGGTTGGGTCCATTTACAGAATGCCATCTTGTGAGGGGACCTTGGCCGGTGGGAGCCTGGCAGAGTCCTCTTGCTGGTCATAAGCCAGGCCCCTGAACAGGACTGGGCGTCTCCTGGCAGAGCCACAGGTGCTGTCCTTTCTGTGGTAGGCTGCTGCTCAGTGATTCAGGTGTCCTGTGGTTGGGCTAGTTGGGAAGCATCCTTGGCCAGGAGTCCCGAAGACCCTCCCTTCGCATAGCAGCTGTGCTGCTGGCCAGGTGCAGGGCTATGTGCTGTGTGGTGATGCGCAGCTGAGGGGCTGTGGCAGTGTGGGTCACGCTGGGAGAGGAGGGTGTGGAGGTGGCTCTGTGGTCTGGGGCTGTCCTATCTTCTTTCCTGTCTGGAAGCACTTGTGAAGACCTGGGTGTGGGTGAAGCTGTGACTGCAGACCATGTGTGGGTGGCTGAGCTGAGGGCAGAGTTGCCTGCATGGGCTGTCGCTGCCTCTGTGCTTGCCTGCTGGTGCTCAGTTCCACCCTGTGCCCTTTTTGTGGACTTAGCTGAGGAGCTTGGTTGGTTACTTTGCTCACTGCTGTTGTTCTGCAGATTCTGGCAGCTTTCTAAATCCTCAGGCAGATCTCAATGTGCAGGGTGTGTTATTCCAGGATGTCTGGGGAAAGGGTCAGGAGCTGGTGTCGCCCAGGACACATAGGCAGTGCTCACTGTGGCATTGTCTGACGTCACAGGGATGGGACAGAGGGGGAGAGGTCCCTCTGTACCGTGCATCTGCACCATCTGTGCTTTCAGACACGAGGGTTTGGTAGGGTTTCTTCTCCTGTTGTGTTTGTTGTGTGATGCGGAGCTATTGCCATGTCTTCAGCCACTGAAGGCTGTAGCTCCGTTTACCCCTTGGGCCCCAGCTGGTGTAGTTTGGGGCATCTGTTGGCTCCCTAAAGGCCTGCTCCTGCCTACAGCCTGCCTGGGAAGAGGGAGAGTCCCTTCCTGGGCAGGCTGCTGCAGACCACACCACTCTTGTCATCTACAGGGGGAGCTGGTGACAGCTTCCAAGGCCATCATTGAAAAGGAGTATCAGCCGCATGTCATCGTGAGCACTGCAGGCCCCAACCCCTTCCATGCGCTCACTGACCGTGAGCTGGAGGAGTATCGCAGGGAGGTGGAGCGGAAGCAGAGGGGTGCGGAGTGTGAAGGTGAGCACCATGTGGCTGGCACAGCCCCAGGAGAGCAGAGCAGAGTGGGACCGTGTGTGTGCAAGAACGGCTGCATGCAGGGCCAAATTTTGTGTCTTCTTAGAAGCTGACCAGGATTCATTCCACATTTCACCCTGGTGATGGAGGCTGGGCAGGTGGAAGGAGTTGGCACTCTTCGCACCTGAGAAGGGCGCTGGCTGGCAGGGCTTCACGAGGCAGCTGGGCTACAGGAGCTTCGAGCAGGGCCTTCTGAGCAGTGCAGGTGTCATCAGAAAACAGTCAAGGAGGGCCGGGGAGATGGCTCAGTAGAGTATGCACAAGGGCCTGAGTTCAATCCCGGGTTCCGCCAACAAAAAAGAAAAGAAAGAAAACAGCCAAGGAGCTGGGTATGGTGGTGTGTGCCTGTAATCCCAGCACTTGGGAGGCTGAAGCAGGGGATCACTGTGAGTTCAAGGCCAGCGTGAACTACATAGTGAAATCCTGTCTCCAAAAGAAAAAGAAAAAAAGAGTTGAGGACTTCTGCCCAGAGTTCTGTGCTCACTGCTCAAGCAGGGCTGGGTGCTGGTCCTTCTGACTGACTTCTGTCTAGTGGAACAAGGGGACAGGCAAGGAGAAGCCACTCATTTGGACTAGTGGGAAGCCAGCCTGAGTATTGTTTTCTTGTGATCCTGAGATCAGACTGGGCCCTCCCCTGTGCTAAGCATCTTTCTCCCCACTGCCAGAGGCCAGCACCTCGTTTTGCTAGAGGCCTCAAAGCCATTTATGTCCCAAGGGAGGTGATGTGTAGGTATGGCTGGCCTTTGCTCCAAGAATTGGATCTAAGAGCCAAGGGTCTAGAGGTCCTGAGCTGATAACAGAAACATTTTCATTGAAAAGAGTTGGTTTTTTCTTTTTAATTAGGGTTATTATGATACCTGTTTTCCAGTATGAGAAATGGACTTGGATTTTTTTTTCTTTTTTTGAGACAGAGTCCCAGAGTCCCACTCTTAATTCATGCTGGCCTTGAACTCAGTGTGTAGCCCAGGCTGGTGTCAAACTTGTGTGAATCATCCTGCCTCAGCCTCCCCAGTGCTGGTATTGTAGGCTTGTCCTGCCATACCTAGAAGCTTGGAATATTCTGGACCCAGAGCGTCTCTCCCTGCCTTTCCCACTCTGGTCTGTATCTCAGCATATTTTAAACAAAAGGATAAGAGTTGCCAAGCTTAAATTGTTGATGGAAAACTTGCCCCCTTTAGCAACCAACTGGAGAGTGGGGCAGGCTGAGGGGTAATCATGGGGATGGCAAGCACAGGGCTTCCCCAGGGCAGATCCCTGGAAAGCGAGGAGGAGTGACAGGAGTTACCTTGTGCTAAGAGCAGTAGGGTCAGCTGAGAGCTCAGGAACTCAGGCCTCCAGCTTGGTCCTGGCCCGGCCTCTGCAGAGGGCGCTGTGGGGATCCTGAGACGCACCAGGAGCCAGGCTGCTCTGGAGGTGCCCTGGCCAGGTGCTGTCCTGGGGGTGTCTGGCAGCTCTCTGTCCCTGAGCACAGGGGAGGAGAGGTTTCTTCGGTTCTTGGTTTCTGACCTCGGCCTGTGCTTCTGGGCCTGTGGTAAGCTGTACCCTGTGCACAGGGTGGGCAGGGGGCGTGGAGAAGAAAGCTGCAGCCCTGGGACCTCCTTCACCTCAGCCTCGCAGCTCCTCCTTCACCAGCCTCCCATGCCTGGTGTTCAGGCACATTCAAGGTCCAGGCTGTCCCTAGTCTCAAGTGCTACGCATTCTTTCCCCTTTGTGTGCATCTGCAGAGACTCTGGACAGCTCTAGAGAACAGAAAGACAAGAGTCCTCCAGACCAGCCAGCTGTGCCCCATACCCCCCCCAGCACCCCTGTCAAGCTGGAGGAAGGTGAGCTCTGGGCACGTGGAGCCCCTAGAGGGAGGGTGCATGGCTGGCAGCGCACTGGTAACGGTTCTGTAATGTGAGTACAGAGTGTGCATTTGCATTCGAACCAGCACCTCATGTGGCCCTGAAGGCCCTAGCTGAGTCCCAGTCTCGTCACTGTTCTTCTCAGCCCTGAGTAATGTGAGGCCCCAGAGTGGGGCTCTGGTGACCCGAGGAAGGGCAGACCTTCCAGTGGACGCTGCCTTCGCGTCTGGTGTCCGTTCTGCCCGTTGCTTGCACACTCCTTGTCCGTCCTATCTGGAGGCGACACCGTCTTTCATGTGGCTGCAAGACCTGTGACGTGCTGCTCTGTGGTGCGCTAAGAGCCCCAGCCGCTCTTGGTGTGCGTTCGGCACGTCTGTCCCTTGGTCTCGTCCACCCATGTCCCCCCGTTCTGTGCTCCCCAAGAATGGCTCGGCCCCGTAGTGTAACCCAGTGGCCGTGACAGTGCATAGATTCTCTACTTGTGCTTTTCTCTCTCGTGGCCGCCTTGCAGCAGGAGATGGATGTGCTAAAGAGTACCTGTTACCCTAGTAAGTACTGCCACGCCTGGCCCGCACCCCCCTTTCCCGCCCCGTGCTCTGCTTGTTCTCTGCCACTTTGTTTCTGCAGCTTTGTTTTCTGTTTATTTAGAATAAAAACAGAGGCCTTCTTTTTTGTACCTGTCCATATGGCGCCTCCCCAGGAGTAGCTGAGCACCTGTGCCCGGTGCCCGCTGGCCTGCAGGAGGCTCTTAGGCTCAGCCTTCAGGCATCACTTGGAAATGTGTGATGCGAAGGTTTTGCCAGATCGGGCTGGATGTAAATGTGGGCTGGTTCCAGCTAAGTAGGTTCTGCACTAATGTGTTAGATGGCTTGGACCTGTGCCTAAACGAGACTGGTAATTTGAAGTGGGCTGAGAGGAATACTTGCTTTTTAAGAGATGTGAAGCCAGGTGTGGTGAAGCACACCTATAATCCCAGCACTCAGGAGGCTGAGCCAGGAGGCCCCTAAGATCAGGCCCAGCCTGGGCAATTCAGTGAATTAGCAAAACCCTGCCTTAAAAAAGAGAAGGCTCTGGGAACACACTCACGGCAAAGCCCTGGGCTAAACCCTAGTGCTGCCAAAAAGAAAAACATTTGGTCAGAGGACTTCAGTTCTCCTGGGCTTGACCAGGGCAGGGTGGTGCCCGCAGTGTGCACACAGCACCCTCCTCCAAGCGTGGCACTGAGTTACCGGCAGGAGTCCACGCGCAGGGGCCTTCAGGGGCCCTCCAGCTGCCCCCCACTGCAGCAGTGAGCGCTTGGGGCTGGTGCGCCTGTAGCCAGGCTGCTCCTGTGCTGATGTCTGGCTGAATTGAAGCACTAAATGATTTGGTGTTGCCTAACGTGCCAGTCGCGAGTAACTCTGGATGGGCTAGAACTTCTCTCCAACACTGGTGTCCCCAGGGCTGGGGGAGACAGGTCCCTTGTCAGTCTGCCAGCGCAGACAACCCAGAGTGCAGCCTGCTCTCGGCCCGTGGCCCTTCCTCCTCCCCACCCTTGGCCTGTGGCCCTTCCTTCCCACCCTTGTTTAACAGCTCTGCAGCTGTCCTGGGGACACCAGCTGCTGCAGGGCCAGATGTAGGCTGAAGGTCACAACCACTAATACCTGAGCAAAGTGTTTCCTGTGTGGGTGCTCACGCGTGTGCCCGGTTGAGTGTGTGCTTTGTAATGGCTCTGTGCAGCCCTCATGTAGAGGAGACCCTAGGCAGGGTGGCTTGCCTCAGAGAGCCATAGAACAGCACAGTGGCAGCTCTGGAGCCAGCACCCGTGCCAGGCCACCAACTCTCATCACCTTGCACTCCCACCGCCAGACCTCCCGCAGGAGCTGCCCTCTGTGGACGACAGTGATGCTGCCACCTTCAAGCCCACACTCCCCGACCTGTCCCCTGATGAGCCTTCAGAAGCACTGGGCTTCCCACCAGTGGAGGAGGAGGCAGCAGCCCCTGCCATGGCAGAGCCAGAGCCAGAGCCAGAGCCAGCCTCGGCCCCAGTGGCTGAAGAGGCAGCCCTCCCGGCTGCCGAAGAGGGGTCTGCTGCGGACCCTGGCAGCGATGGGTCCCCAGGCAAGTCCCCATCCAAGAAGAAGAAGAAGTTCCGCACACCCTCCTTCCTAAAGAAGAGCAAGAAGCGTGATTCCTGAAGGCCCTGTGCACACCACATGCTGTCCTGCCTGAAGTGACTCTGGCTCTACCAGCGTCCTGATTATGTGTCCTGTTCTGTCCTCTTGTGTAATGGAATGCAAAAATCCAAGCACCGTGTAGCTAGAGCCCACCCCACGTGACCAGCCCCTGCAGAGCCTTGCTACAAGTGTCCCTCAGCCTGGGAGCCTCTGCTCAGTGCTCCCAAGGGAGGGGGGTCCATCATGGTGTTGGCGGCAGGTCCCACAGACCTCAGCTCCTCTGGTCACAGGTGCGACCTCCTAAGCCCAACCCTTACTCCTCTTTGTGCCCTTAGGCGTCCTGTCCTTGCTTGGCTTTCCAGCCCAGGTGTCTCAGGTGACGGAATCTGACTCACAGCTTCTGCTGGCTCAGTGACCCCTTTATCCTGCACGTGGCCCCATCCTGTGGATGCTCTCGCATGCCCACCGTGGCCTGGTCCTGTGGCTACCTGCAGAGCTGGGCCCAATCTCAGGATGGCCCACGTGCATCCAGCACGCTATGCATGGTCTCACTGGTGACCCTGACCAAAACCAGATTCAAGAGCTCCCAGGGACCTTGCTCACTGGCCCCTGGCTTCCTGTCACAGGGGAGGGATTGCAGGAGGGAACAGTCCTTTCTGGAATTTTCTTTCAGCCGATTTGCCATTTAGCCTTTTTGACTGTGACTATGAACAGGCTGCATTGTGTTAGCTTTCTCTGTAGAGCCCATGGCATACTGCAGTGGAGCACTGGTCACCTGGTTTGGGGGTTTAGGAATGGAGTGGGGACTGTCCCTACTTTACCTCAGCCTGAGGGCACTCTAGTTTTGAAGAAGGTAACTCGAGGTGGAAGTTGGTCCTGGTGTCCCACCCCGCACAGTGCCATCAGTGGAGCCTGCACCTCCTCCCCCTTGATGGTACTGGGACCTTTCCAGCAGTGCAAACAGCTGTGCAGCTGGGGGTGGTGATGACCTGTTTTGAGGGCCTTCGCTGTGCTGGTCTGGCAAGTGGGGAAACCTGTGGGGCTCCTGATACATTCCACAGAGGACAGCCCTCAGGAGAGTTGGTGCCGGAGGCAGGCTCAGGTCTCAGCATGGCTCCCACTGACTCCAGGTGGAACTGAGCTGGCCACAGGCTGTGCGCCGTCTCAGGGCACCGCTATGGTGGTAGGAAGCTCCCTGCCTCTCCTGGACTCTCCTCACTCCTCCTGCCTTTCCTCTATCCCACATATGCAATGACCTTAATTTTCACTTTTGTAGTCTAATTCTTTGTATTACAACATGAAATATAGTTGCATATACGGACCAGACCTGGAGGACAGGTCCTGGATGTTCTTTCTGCATTGTAACATGTTTTATTCACAAATAAAACTCTTTAAGCTGTTTCTTTGCCTAACTTAACAGTTTTCAAATACCTTTGTCTCTGGGGACAACCTGCTTGGGTCCCCCTTCTGTCCCTCTCTGACAGAAACTTTCTTTCCCCCAATAAATATATTCTGTTCTTAAAAAAAATACCCTTGGGGCTGGTGAGATGGCTCAGTGGTCTAAAAGCACCTACTTAGAACAAGCTTAGCAAAGC
>NDGM011213412.1:1651-21889 GCA_002564305.1 Octomys mimax | reverse complement strand
TGTGCTTTGCTAAGGTTGTTCTAAGTAGGTGCTTTAGACCACTGAGCCATCTCACCAGCCTCTCCACTTAAATTTTTCTAATGCTTCTTCACCATTAGAGGTGAAGAATGTGTTGCTACCCATAGCAACACATTTCTAAGCATTACATTACTGATGATACTAACTTTGATCACTTGATTAAAGGGAGTATGGCTGTATTTCTCTAAGTTTATTTTCCTATTACAAATAGGATTGTTTTTGTGGGAGGCATTATTAAATTACTTGTGTTTCATTTCTCACCAGACCTTCTCTCTTGTAAGTATTGGTATCTATGATTTTTATGAATTGCTTTTATTCCATGAATCTTAATTTAATCCAGCATATTATTCTTACTGTGGTGTCAGATTAACCTAGGATTGGTCAATAGAAGGCCCTTTAAGGGAATATTTATTATCTTTATATGTTTTCATCATTTTCTCTTTTCAGCTTATGTTCTACTGTATAAGCCTTAGAATCAGTCACTTCTCCAAGGAACCATGATTCTAATTAGTAGGAAGTAATATTTATTTTTTTTCTTTTTTCTTCATTTTAATGAGAAATAAAGATAAGATAGCAATGAAATAGTATCAAAACAAGTTTGTAGGACAATTACAATAATTAATATATTGAATATTGTTGTCTTAATAGTAGTTATTCAGAGGACAAGGTTCAGACATGTCTTGTCTGAACAATATTAGGAGAAACTTTTCTTCTCAATGAACTAAGAGAAAGTAGCTGTATATCTGTCCTAATTATCTTGTATATAATATATATTTTTTCACAACAAAACAGTCCTTCGGGGGTCTGCCCCTTGGCTCAGGGAGCCTGCCACTTAGCTCAGTTCTTTAGGGGCCAGGGAGATAGCTCAGTAGAATAAGCACTTCCGTGGCAAGCGCAAGGGCCTGAGTTCAATCACCGGTTCAAAAAAAAAAAAAAAAAACAGTCCTCCATTGTTATCCCCCTTTTGTCCCTTTTGTGTTTTGTTTTGTCAGAGATGGGTGTTCCCTTTCAGTTAGAGAAGCTGTATTTGGATAAGTCTTTAATTCAGCTTTCCATACTTGATGCCAGTCCAAGGATTGTAGACCCACAAGGTGCTGTACTTGGTTCCAGGGTAAAACCTGAGGGAATTTGACTGACCTTATCAGGTAACAAAAGTGACATCTTTAGTTATATAGGTCTTGCTTTAACTTGATCTTAACCACCCAACAGAAAAGTATAACCACAAGGTATACAAA
Organism: Octomys mimax; assembly: GCA_002564305.1. Taxonomy (NCBI): domain Eukaryota; kingdom Metazoa; phylum Chordata; class Mammalia; order Rodentia; family Octodontidae; genus Octomys; species Octomys mimax. Next base: position 20,636 of record NDGM011213412.1, on the reverse strand, counting down.
GTAAAGCTATATTAACATGCTGAGTTGTAAAAGGCTCACATCAACAACTTCTGACAACTGCCAGTTCTGCTGATAACCTACTACTATTATGGACTATTGGACTATATTGGGTTATGTTGCTGAATTCAAGTGCCTACAATCTTTGGACTGGCATGAATTATGGAAGTAATATTTAAAACCCCTCATCCGGGCACCAGGAGTACACTTTCCTTTTGAGTGTCAGAGTATCAGATCCTTTCAGGGACAGGTTTAGGAATTATTCATTTATACCAGCACACATAAATCTCATATGTCAATTTATATCTAATCTAATCTGTCTATAGATCCATATATTGCAAACGATAAGTTCATGTCGGTATATCACCTTCCAGTTCAAGAACAGAATTTGCCCACCTGAAACATACTTATCTGACAATGGGAAGCTATGCTTTATTGTAACTAACATGTCACTTTTTGTTAAATACTCTACACATAGCACTTCCGCAGGGGTCTTCCTTACTCATGTGAATTGTAGAAATCTCCTCATCATATTCTGGCTCTTATCCCAACCTGCATCCTCCCATACCACTTCTGTCCCCTAGGATTCTCCTTCTTGGTCTTTTCAACTCACATCAAGTAGCTTTTCTCTCCTTCAACATGCCATTTCATTTTGTTTCTGATCTGACAAATGAAATGAAAGTTAGAAGACCCTCTGACTTCATTAAGATGCCTGGCTTACTTGAACCCATCTAAATATTTTTTAGACAATCTGTGAGGAAAGGAAGAACAAGAAAGAAGAAATGAAAGGAAGAAAAAAAATCCAAGGAACAAAATCTAAAATGCTCATGGCCAGGAATGTTGGTGCATGTCTATAATCACAGAACTTGGAAAGTTGAGGTAAGAGGGTCGACATGAGCCTGAGCTACATAGTAAGTTCAAGGCCAGCCTGAAATAACAGATCTGTTGGATAAAAGGAAAAAGAAAAAGAACTCAATTATTATTGTATATTAAGAAGCTAGAATAGTCAAACATGAGAGGGGACATTTTGTTTTAGGATATATCTTTTCCTACTATGTAACATGTACAATATACAATACAAGAACATAATTTTCTGATGCCTATGTTACTTTTCAGTTTGAAAGCCAGGTTGGGTTTGATGAATAACTGAATATATGAAAAAGTGATCTAAACAATTCAAATGATGATCAATAATCACTCTAGCTGAGTTTACACTGGTAGAATTATGCTGCTGCATTCTTGTCTTAAACAATCATAGTAGGTGGGGTGCACACCCATTGTGTGGTGACTCTAAGAACTCCTTAATGAAGAAATGTGTCTTCCAGATCAGTCACACTTGACAATGGTGCAAAGCCTGGTATAAATTTCCAGGAATACACCAAATACGTGGTAGTGGTTTAACAAATCTAGTGCACCAAAAGGATCTAGCTTATACAATCTACATAGCAATGATTTGAAGTAGGTAAAGCAGATGATTCAATTCTCTGGTGTTCAAGTCAATTGAGGCCCAAAAACCAAACATAATTCCTCAGTAATGAGAGATGTACAGTTCCAGAGTTTAAATGGTCTAAGCCTGTAGTGTTTTAAAAGCTCAGCAGACTACTCAGACCCTTCATATATTATTATTACTCTGTGAAAAATGGGAAATTGCAATAAATAAGAAACTACTGAAACCAAAATGTCAAAATGCCTCAGAGATATCTGCTTTAGAAGAAAAAAATTATAAATATTCATATTTTATAAAGCAATCAAGATGTTGATGTTAATATTAGAGCAATAACTCTAATTGTATTTCAGCAAACGGATGCCAATTAGGAAACAAATTATCTCATAGAAGCATGTCTTGCACACAATTTTACCCTGAAGGTAAGCTAAGGGCTATGCCAGCTTCCTGAATTTTAATGCATAAATGAACACCTCCAACATTAATAAAATTAAAAATAAGCTCTTAAAGGGCTTTAAATTATGCCAAAAAATAAATGACATCTGCCTGCGTGCTAGCATAAAGGCAAAGTGTTTTCTGTCATAGACCGCAAAAGAAAATCATTTACCACGGAAGGGTAGCTTCTAAAGGAAAGGTCCACTCATGCTATTCCTTCCTGATGGATTTGTGATCCCAAGTCATGTCTGATAAAGTCTTGGAATTGTAAATTGCCATGTAAGCCTCAATTGAACTTTCTCAACTTGGTAAAGCTTCGCAATCTTGAAAATAACAAGCTTTTATTTCAGATTTCTCAGAGCAGACCTAGGAAATTCTGATGGGAAGATCCAACAAGATAAGAAATAGGTATCAAAAGCCAGCTATTCAAAGAGTGCAGAGTAGGTGAAGAAAGCGCTGATTTTTCATGGTTTCTCAAAGCCCTAATGTATCTAACTCTGCTTCCAACTACCCAAAAGTTGAGCCAGTGGGCTCTTCTTCTGAACTCATGCTACAGAATTAGCCTATGTGATAGAGCTCTTCAGCATCCTCACAACAAGTCACAACTTAAGGCTTCCCCTTACTGCAAGAGCAAGTTGCACTTCCTGATGCTGCACAAATGCACATTTGGGCATTTGCTCACAATAGCTTCCATAGCAAGGATGGCTTATCTCATGGGATTGCCTTAATTTGGCAAACGTTTCTGTATTTGTAATGGAATCAAAATTATTTTTTCAGCAGTGTTAGCTGAAAACTCACATCTTAACTGGGAATTTTTAGGTCCCCTAAATTTTATGTGTGTTTTCTGGGACATCGATATCCTCTAAATAGAGAAAGCCAGGCTCTCCTATTGAATGAGTTTAGTATTCAGTAATTTATTTCTATGCTCTTCCTCATGTTTCTATGTCTCCACTTTTGCACTGTTATCTAGAACCAAGCCCAAAGCCCATACCTTTCTCTAGTTCTCATATGCAATTCACTCTTATGATTTCCATGAAAAGAGTAGATGTTGCTGTTGTAATCTTAGGGTTTCCATATCCAAATCTAACTCAAAAGCTTATCTTACAAATTCCTATCTCTTAATGACCTTGTCAAAATCTTTCTTATCAGGAGTCACCTATATATTCCCCAAGTCCTGTGGTGGCAAGCTTTTTAGAGCTTTCAATGATAACAAGTAGTTCAGTGTGGCATTTGTGCCCATAGGTTTGCTGCCACTGTTCTAGTCCTTTTGTTATTCTTTCACACTGTCCTACTTATCACTACCCCCACATCTACACTCTGGAACAACAACAAAAGAAAGGATTTCATTATGTCTTTTGAACTTTTGATCTTCAAATTGTAATGCTAGGTTTAACCTTCAGAACTATCCTCTTTGCCCTAAAATAAGACCCAGACAGGAAATAATCAGCTTGAAAATTTGAATGTCTACTTCAAAAGGCAAGTAAGGCAAGGATAGGCTGATTGAAGCTGGCATTTTTAATTTATATTTTTTGTTTTGTTTTCTTTTTGTGGTACTTGGAGTCAAACTCATGATTTCTAGTTTTTAAGACTGTTTTCCAGCTAGAACTTATATGGTGGAAATATAAATTCTGTTACATTTCAGGTACTCAACAGGTTATGGTCCTTCATGCTGGTCACCAAAGCACTATGGAAGCAGGAGTTTCACAATTTGGATCCTAACCCAGCCAACTTGCCAGCATAAAAAAAAAAAGGAAAAAAATAAAAGTTGAGGTTATCACTCAGTGCAAAAGTCCTGGGCTGAAACCCAAGTACCAAAAAAGGAAAAGGATAGAAAGAAGAAAATTGAGAGGGAAAAAAAGAGAGATAAAAGAAAGAAAAAGTGTGAATATTTTCTTAATTTCATCTAACTTATAAGAAGACATATGTGGTCTGGTTTATAATAAATTGCTAGCTGACAGTGAGGCTTTAATGAACTAGAAGAATAAACAGCTGAAATAATATGTTTTCTAAATTATTTCTGTAGCTGGGTGAATTTTAGGATCTCTTTGCCCCACATTTACAGAATGATGTGACCATGGTTTAGCTTATTTCTTAATCTCCTATAAGTCCAAGAAATGCCAAATATTTCTGTCTGGCCTGCCTAGATTTCTTGTGAAAACTTGGTGAAATCCTCCTTCCACAGTCTCTTGATTTGCTTTTAAAACCTCATTCTATTGATTGCAGAGCAATTGCTACAAAACTGAGTTTTAATTTCTCCCATAAGAGATAGATCAACCAGTACTAACTTTTACATATCTCTCTGAAACATGAACTCATGTCCAACAAGTGAGGTAATTTAGAAAATCAAGCCAATCTGTATTAGTCTTCCACTCTCCTGGTGTTTCCAGCCTAGCTTCATGCATGGGATTTAACTTGGCTCCAAATTAGTTTTTCGAGACACTTGTTTTGTAGGGAGGCACACAATTAAAATGCATCCTTGCAACGAACTCCTTAAGAGGGCTTCAAATTTCCCAAAAAGGGTAATCCAATCTGCTATGGATTGAAAATAGGTTCAAGAAACAGCCCCATTTGATTTTGTCACAGCTGCACCCACATCCTGGACATGACAGCAATCCCTCGATCTGTTCAGGCATCTTACAAGGACATATCTAAGGAAAGGTGACCCCGTGCCTCTACAGACAGATCTGTTAACTGTGGCAAGTCTGCAACTCACTCAGATTTTATGTGCCTGAAAATGTAACTGAGATTTTCACCAAGTTTATGGACTGTGCCAACTAGAAATTACTTGGAGGCTTTAAATTTAGACCTCCACTTCCAAATCTGAGAAGCTGTTTTCTTGAAGATAGCCAACTGCCAACTATCCTCTCAAACAGGCTCCCTCTGAGGCATAAAATTGAATGTACCTCCATGCTTAGTACTTATATTTAGTTAATTGTGGGCGCAATCAGCCAATTGAAGATACAATTAGACACTGCAATTAGCTTCTGTGGTCCAAATTATTGGAGAGAGGCAAAAACAGGAGGCCCAGTCAAAGTCTTTTTAAAGATGCAGGTCTGTGGGTGAAATCACGGATGGAAGTCATTCAAATGAATACATCCACACAGCCAAAGAGAAAATGGGAAACTCACATGAGCTAAACTTATTTGTAGAACAGTAGAAAAATAACAGTATTACTTCACAAGCATATGTGTATACATTTTTATAGTTTACAAATCTGCTGTCAAAGCCATTCTGCCATAAGCTTGTTCTATCTAAAATATGTCTACTTAAACTAAAAAATAGAATTGAAGCATAAAATTTTGAAGCAAAGAAAAATCCCCTCTTACTAGAATAAGCTAACTAAAAGAGGTCAAATGTCCCACTTTCTGCTACAATTCCAGTCTTTTTTTATTTTATTTTATATTACTTTTTGTTTTAGGGAAGGGTCTACAGGGTGTTCAGGGTCTCACTACTAGATCAGATTTGTAGTGATCCCCCTGTTTACAGCTTCCCAAGTTCTGGATTACAGGCATGCAACATAACACCCAGTCTCAATTCCACAATCTCGTACAGCAAAGGGGAAAAAAAGGAAAAGGATTGATATTGACTGATCATTCCATGTTTCCGAGACTCCAGTGGAGAGCTGACAAATGATATTCCAATTAATTCACATAATAACTCCACGTGGACAATGGTTCTCCTTTTCGGGTAAAGCATCATGATCCATGGTAAAGTTAATAGTTTGACAAAGCCCCACACCATTGGAAAAGGGCAAGATGAAGTGTCACTGACCTAAAACATCCTCCCTTCAAAATTATGATCTTCCATATGTCTGGCTTATTATCTGAGAGATCTGAATAACAAAATTCTAATGTCAGAACACAGTTTGAAACTCAGGCTCAACCCTAGGAAAATGTTAATAACCTAAGAAATGTTCATTCATGACATTTAGCAAGGGTTCTTTACTCTGAGATATCAGAGATAATGAATGGCACTTTAATAGCTGCTCTTTTATTATATAGATCTTCATAATTTCATACATATATTTCACTTTGCGATGGCTCCTTAAAATATTAGAAAGAAAAATCTTTAGATGATTTACTAGTAGGTTCTTATATAGAATTATAATTTTGAATTATGTCTTTGTTTCAGCGTTTAATTAAATTCTGTTTTAGAAATCCACCAAAATGGTAAAAAGAAGGGGAAAGATAAATGTTCATATGGAATTCAATGCTTTTTAATTACAGGAATCCATTCACTTTGTAATATCAGTATAACAATTCCTTAATGAAATTGAATTATTTCTTTTAAAATTGGCTTAATTAATGATTCACTTTGTATTAAAGCGATTTTATAATCCAATTTTAAATATAATAGTAAAGTTTAGGGTTTCTTAAAAAAGAGACTTTTAAGAACTATTAAAACCTGAACTTCTTTGAAATGAAAGTTTATGTGGAAAAATGGTGTTAGTTAAGACACTCAAAATTTTATTACTCTATTTTGTTTAAGAAAAATGCAATAATTTTATATTATAATTAATTTTAGGGTTTTTAAAATCCAATTATTTCCTGAATAAGCTATTAAACGTATTTCCTTATGTAAAGGAGTGCACTGAATGGCTTAGAAAGAATGGCTCTATGATATTTAATGGGCTTTTAGTCTGTTAATGAATTCTCAACACTCGCCGCCCGTCAGGTTCTCAGAAATGCTTACATTAAACAAGCCTTCCATTCTCCCTGAGCTTAGGTCCAGAGTATAAGTAAGAACCTTTCATCTAAGACCTTTCACAGTAACACTTCACTAAGTAGCTATATAGAGAATTACAGGGGTTAAATCTGTTCCTCAGTTTCTTACAGAGGGTCCCTCAGGAGGCACCTCAGCTGTCTGCTGCGAACCAGTTCTAGAAAACTCCAAGGGTAGAATGCACTTGAAAATCTAGACATGTGTTTCAGAATACATCTAAAACTCCTTCTAATGCAGTTGTAAAAAGTCTATCCTTTCCTTCTTTCAACATACTATGAAGGTCACACAGGAACTCTAAGAAGGTATATATTTAGTTCATCATGAACATGTGGAAATCAGGATAATTGCATAACGCTGATTAATGTGTCACTTAGTCATTAATCATCCCTGTGTTAGTTTCCTGTTGTTGCTGTAACAAATTACTCCAAACCGAATGGCTTAAAATAACACACACTTAGTATTTTAAAGTTTTTAGCTTCGGACACTTAAAATAGATGCCCAGGACTCATTTCTTCTGGAGGTTTAGGAAAGAATGTGTCCCTGTATCTTGTGACTTCCAGGGGCTGCTTATGCTCCCTGATTCATGCCCCAAACCACTCGGACCTCAGCTTTCCCTCTCCTTCTTCACCTCTGGCCTCCTGTTCCTTCTTACAAAAACACTTATGATTTCATTGGGCTTGCCCAGCTAATGCACAGTGATTTTGCAAACTGAAAGTTCTGAATTATTCACATTGTAACATCTATATAGAGAAATGTTAGCCATTAATTTCTGGATATTGTTGTGAGGAACATTATTCAGCTGGCCATAATTTCCTATAGAATTCCTTGCAAATGACTTATGTTTTCTTTCTTAGAACAGAAAAGAAGCTAAAAGATTTTCTCAGTCCTATCACATTTCTTTGGGGCTTTATTTAGAATTGACAAACCTAGACTTGTATATGATTTTGCTTACACACACACACACACACACACACACACACACACACACATGCACACTTCCCAACTCTGTCCCAGATAAGTGGCCAAGTATAAAGTTCAACATTCTCTTGTTCAATAGGTAATATAGATACATTGATAGGAAAAAAAAAACGTTGATAGCAACGTTAATACTTCCACCATAATAAAATATGCACAAAAAAGTAGACATAAAAAAGAGGATAAAAGTAAAATTCTACCTTTTCAGACTTTGTTTTACTATCTGTAGCTCTGCAGAACAACTTCAGTTCTATTATCTTACAGAATTAACAATTTGAATCTCTGATTTAATTTGTGTTTTGTATCTTCCTTTCCCTTTCTACTAATCTCACATCTTTTTTTTTCTAATCTCACATCTTTTGAAGGCACACACAGAGAGAGAGAAACAGAGAGAGAAACAGAGACAGAGACAGAGACAGAGACCAAAGCACAGTGACAGAGAGAAACAGAGACACACATAGATAGAGATACAGAGAGACAGAGGGAGAGAGTCGGAAAGACAGAAAGAGACACAGAGACCGAAGCACAGTGACACAGAGAAAAAGACAGAGAGAAAGAGAGAGAGGCAGACAGACAGAGAGAGAGCGAGAAAGAGAGAGACAGAGACAGCGACAGTGATAGTGACAGAGACTGAGAAACAAGAGCAACTTGTTTCTTCTATATCTTGCCTTGATAACCAAAAGAACACTGTCTTTGGAGCTCTTTTAAAGATGATTCTCTATGCTTTGTAAAACAGTTACATTCAGTAGTAACATCTAATTACTCACAGTTTCTCTTCAGCCCAACATTTGTACTTGGTTCAGAATCTCCACCTTGTCCAATGGAATTACTTCTCTCCTCCTCCTTAATACTGGAACTGCTGTGAGATTAATAAACAAAGAAGTCAAAACCTAAACTTCGATTCTAGAAAAGCAGACTAAAAATCATGGATTTAACCTATAATAAAATGGACATGCCATCACTGTACTCATGACTTGAAACTTAAACCCAGACCATAGGAGGCTACTTTCACAATAAGCATCTGAAGATGACCAAAGTGAGATTTAAAAAGGCATCACTGGGTAAGCTTAGTTCCCATCAGATGAATTACCCTGTTTCCCAGGAAAAGAGTGAGTGGTAAGCTGTGAGAATAAGGAATTCCTGCCTCATGGGGAATTAAGCAGAAGGAGACCTTGTTTTGGAAATAAGGCAGGTTGGGTATTGAGAGTTTTCCTCCAAAAGGAAATTTTTTTCCAAATGAGTTAAGATGAAGGCAAGACATTTTCCACCAGTCCTACTAGCAAAAATTTCTTTCAAAGCCAATTCTCACCAACATTTCAAATTGCTGCATTGCTAAGGAAGAAAATATAGCGAAAGAAGTGAACAGAAAAGGAGGCAGCGTAGAACATGGAGGCTTTCTGAGGATTAATTAGCAAGGGTCTGGGCACAGTTTAGGTTCATCAAAAGAACCAAAGAAATAAAATGTGAATAAACTAATCCATATCTAGCTGGGCTACATATTCCTTAAGAGGAAGTACTCAGGCTTATTCAACTTGCACACTTAACTTTGCGCACAGCTATACAGAGTTAACAGGCGTGTTATACTTGCGGATGAGTTGACAGTGCTTAGGTAATATGTGCATATTTGGGGACCTCACTTTCCAACTATGCATATATATAGCAACATATACAGGTGCAAACATATCATATATTGGTCATATATACACATATAATATACATGTATATTGTCCACTTATATGTATATATGCACACACAATTATCCAAAAGCTGTATCATCTCTAAAAATTTGACTTGACATGATTGTTCCCTTTTGCATCCTTAACCAGATCCTGCAACAAATTCTTCTCCCTTCTTCTATATATTTTTTTTCTGACACTCTTCAAAATAGCCTCACCTCATTAACAAGTTCCCAGTGAGTCTTTTAACATGGTACTTTAATGTTTGAATTGCTGTAAATTCAAGGGGAGAAAACGTGTCTGAAGGAACCCCCAGACTGGGTTTCAGGTATGCTTAACCCTGTCTACATGAGAAGCAATAGCTGGATAATTTCAAAAGCATACGCCTTTAGGATTCAAGCTGTTAATGTTTGCAAACCAGACAACCACCCTTAATACCACTGCTGGTTTATTGACACAAACTCTGCGCTTCCCACAGCTTGTAATTGAATCCCCCCACTGCTTAATTGGAAATAGAACGACTTCACAACCAGATTTGAAACATCTTCTGAAGCTGGTAGGAACATCAGCACTCCCTTTTAAAAATAAAAATTATATCATTAACTGAGTTAAGTGAAGATTGGTGTTCTGGTGAATCTATGGAAATAAGTGCACCCCAGGACTGTCGGAATCCAGGGCAATTAGGGCGGGCTCCTGTTTTACAGTGTCTCCACATGGCCTCCCTCCTCACAGAAGCAAAAGGCTAAACCTGGCTTTGTTTCTTCCTTGCAAAATCCTAATGTTTGCACTCTTCTTATCTGTTAAAAGACTTTCTTTTCAATGTACTCATATCCTTTGATCCAGAAATGTATTCACTCTCATACAGCAAACAATTCCTGAGTTGTTTTAAAGGCCACGAACTGATCTATGCATGACAGATAAATAGTGCAGAACAGGAAATACGAAAAAAGCAAATGCAAAAAGTTATTTATAAAATATATAAAATATCTAATCTGTCTTAATTCTATCGAACAAGGGAAAATAAATAATCTTCAACTATGCAGTCCTCTCTTGGTATCCAAAGATACTTGGTTCCAGGACTCCTGCAGAAACCGCAACTTACAGATGTTCAAATCGCTTATATAAAATGTGATAGTGCTTGTATAGAATATACCCATGCTCTCCTGAGACTTTACATCATCTCTAGACTACTGAAAATACTTAATACCATACAAGCCTTATGTATGTAGTTGTTATTCTCTATTGTTTGAAAAATAATGACAAGAAAAACATATCAGCATATGTCCAATACAAATACAAGTTTTTTCCAAGTTGGTTGAATCCAAGAATACAAAATGCATGGTCATGGAGGACCAACTCTGTTCCTAATGACTCCTATGGATAGTCACAGAAGTACTGGTTATAGTAAAAGTAAATTTAAAACAAACAAAAGTGACTACAAAATGGAACAAGTAAGATAACAACAATGATATCTATGAAAAATATTAGTTGTACAATGACACAATAATTTCAAAGCATTTAAGATCATGCAAGTATGTAGAGGGTTATAGGAAATATACATATATATGTGTATATATTTCATATATATATATGTATTTCACAGAAAGATAAATCATAATACATCAAAATGTTAGAGAGCTTATCTCCAAGTATTATAATTTGATATAATTTTCCTCTAATAATTCATTTAAGGTAAGATTATGTTATACTCTAAGAAAACATTTTTATGCTTAAAAATTACATTTTAAGATGTTTTTGTCCACAAAGAATATGCCACTGGAATCCATCATTTTCCTCAACATTCATCTCTCCCATCTGCATAAGATGAATTGAGTCAAGCAACTGATTCAGTTTTCTGGAATCAGGCCACTTGGTTTTCTATTAATTATATAAAACTGGAGAAACTGTTCATATGTGTAATATTAGGGAAGAAACATTATTATCCTCATTATAAATATAAAGAAAATAGTTGTGGTATTTATTAAAGAGTTTAATAAATTAAACTTTTAAAGAGTTTAGTAGATTACCTGGACTTTTTTTGGGGGGGCGGAAGGTAGGGGCAGGGTCTTACTATGCAGCTCAAACTAGGAGTGATCCTCTTGTTTTCAGCCTCTCCAGTGCTGGGATTACAGGCGTGCACCATGCCTGGACTTGGCCACCTGCTCAGCGTGTCCAAGGGCATGGCCTGTGCAGCATGTGGTGCAGGAGATCTAACCCCAGTCCTAGTGCTTGCCTAAACTGCTGCTTAGTCCACTGAGCTATTTTGCGGGCCCTTACCTGGACTTTTAACAAGAGCTAAAATTTATTGAATATTTTCTATGTTCTGGTTTCTCTCTTTTTGTTTTATGGCTCTCTCCCTTATTAGTCTCTACTTTTCTGTAATCTTCCCCAGACAAGTTCTCTCATCCCATAAGCATACCCCGAGATGTTCTGCCCTAAGACCTCACATAGTAAGTTTGCAGATGTGGGGCATGGAGGAAACACTGACTCCTCAACATTGCAACAGAAGTAATGAAACTTCTGGTCTCCGTCCGGCTTTACATCATCCTCACCCTTGCTCTTCTCTTTGTGTCTGGATTCCAGCTCCAGTATGTTTTCATCTACTAAATCCTTCCTATCTCATGCATTTATGATTGCTCTTTCTTCTGCTCAAGCTACCCTTCTGCCTAACATGTAATTCTTTGCCTTCACAAATATTGGGGCCAAAGTTACCTTCTTGGAGATATGCTTGCTAAAAATGCTATTTGAAATTTAGGACAACTTGCCTCATTATCCTGTTTTGTTTTCAATCAAATGTATAATTGTTAATTTAAATTATAATATTGGGGAGGTAGTCATGCTAGGGATTCAATCAATGTTATCTAATTAATAACTTAATTGGTCCTTTTCAGTCACAAGTGAAAAGAAAATTTCTCTATTAGTCTTTTTTTTCTATCTACACATTTAATAATCAGTAGAATCAGAGTACTCTAAGGGCTGGCCATATAGTTCAACAGATTAAAGCACCTGCTTAAGCAGACGCAGGGGTCAGAGGTTCCATACCCAGCCTGCCATGCTGGCCTCCCCCCGAGGCCATGTGGAGATGAAGATTGAGACTGTGTATGGTGTCATGCACCTGTAATCCAAGTGCTCGGGAGGCTGAAAGCAAGAGAATCACTACAAATCCAGTCTGTGTGGTGAGACCCTGTAGACCCTGCAGACCCTGCACTAAATACAAAATAAATAAATAAATAAATTACTTCTCCCTCCAAGATACTCTACTTTGCATCATAAAACGGCCCCAAATGAAGGCTCTGCTGCTGATCATTTGACAACGAGCAACCATGCTAGACAAAGCGGCATGCATCATGTGACGCTCAGGATGCTTAGGGTAGATGAACAACTCTCTATTTCATGAGCACATGTAAGTTTGAAAGCATGATCAGAGAACTATGATGGGGGAGCACATACTCTGAAGGAATATCAGACAGGATCCAAACACCCTATTCAGGAGACCTTGGTAACATCTGCAAAAGAGCCTGTCAAGCTGAGATGTGAAGAGTATGAAAGAGAATTATATGTAGGAAGGGTGGAAAGAATCTCTAATGTTCCAGGGGAAGAACACCATGTGCACACGTCCTGAGGCAGTGGCAGGGGGATGTGCAAACAAGTAGAGAAAAACAAAGACTTTCCTCCTAAAGTCACATGATTCTTCTACTCCTGACACTACATGTGTATGATTCCCCACACCAAGCCATCCTCAAGTTATGTGCAGACACTGACTGTGTGCCCTACCTTATGATGCAATTCTGACACTAATGGAGATGATATCAGACCTCACAGGTTAAGGACTCAGTCCTGCAAGGTGTTTGTCAATTCAGACACCAATTACAATTCCAGGAGTCATCTATAGGTCTGCCTGTGGTGAGAGACTTCTCCAACTTCTCCCTGGGCTTATCATTAGCTAGAATGGCTCACAGAACTCAGAAAGATTGTTTACTGATTAGATTAACAGTTTATTATTAGAAATAAGAAGAACAGTCACATGGAAGTGAGGCATAGAGCAAGATGTGGAAAAAGAGGTGTGAAACCCAGTGCTGTGCCAGCGATCCTCCATCACAGCCCCTCCAAATGTTCAGCAACCTGGAAGCTCTTGAAAACACAGCTTTTGGGTTCTAGGAGGTCTCATTGCGTGGGCATAGTAGCTTACATCATTGACCATGGGTGATCAGCTCAAACTTAGTAAGGCTGGAAGTTTGCCCTCTTGTGTTGGTCAGCTTTCTATCGCACTCACAAAACACTTAACATAACTATGTTGACACAAGGCTGCATGGCATGGTCACTTGGCCTCATTGCTCCTGGTCCTGTGGTGAGGCATAACAATCATAGAGGGAAGCACATGTTGGAGCCAACCCGCTCACCTCAGAGTTGTAGAGAAACAGGCGAGATGGGCTTGTGACCACATATTTCCTTCAAAAGCAATGTCCACGGTGACCTGCTTTCTCCAGCCGCACCCCACTTCATCTGTCACATCCCAGTAGCACCATTAAATAAATGCAAAGCCTTCAATACTTTACCTCATAGTTCACACATGAAGTTTGAGGGTCATTCTATATACAAACCCTAATACCTCTGATGACATAACTGGTTTCCCTGGAAGCAAGTCCACAAAACTATAAATATTTTAATTGATGTCTGAATTGACAAGCACCCCACAATACTGAGTCCTTAACCTGACAGATCTGATATTATCTCCAGGTAGTGTCAGAATTGCACCATAAGGTAGCACACACAGTCAGTGTCTTCACATAATTTGAGGATGGCTTGGTATAGAGAATCATACACATGTGGTGTCAGGAGTAGAAGAGTCATGTGACTATAGGAGGAAACTCTTGGTTTTTCTCTACTTGCCTCTTTGCACATCCTCTGCCACTGTCTCAGGACATGTGTACACACTGTTCTTCCCCTGGAAGATTAGAGATTCTTTTCAAATATGTACCTTTGTTGTTTCTTGGGTGTCTCAGTTACTCTTCTCTCATTGCTGGGACAAATACCCGAAACTCAAAATTATGGAAGTAAAGATTTATTTAGCTCACAGTTACTGGAGGTTTCAGTTGATACTTAGCTGACTATAAGACAGAGCCACACATGGCACAGAAAAACCGTTCATGATAGTGGCATAGAGCAGAGAGCAAAGGGAGTGACAGTAGCTCAAATGGCTAGGTAGCCTCTCTCCACTTTGCATTGAAATGCAAATTATCTACTCCAGGGCAAGTGCAGCATCTACACCCACAATTATCAATCACAAAGTCCAAAAGCCATTCCATGGGTGCATGAAGCTTTGGGGGGGACAACTAAATACTAGCCATAACATTCTGCTCTGGACCCCCAAAGACTCAGGTACATCCCTTTATGTAACAGATATCTTATTCCATCTCTCAGAGTTGCCAAAGTCCTAACAGTTTCAGCATTGCTAAAAAGTCCAAGTCCCAAGTCTACTCCAAGATCTAAGGCAAACTTGTACCTGTGAGCCCCTGTACAAAGGAAAAGTTAAACACTTCCAACATTCAGTGGCACAAGATAAACATTACCTTTCTAAAAGGTAAAAACAACAGGGGAATACAAAACACTGGAATGAATACAAGCCCAAAATCCAGCAGGACAAACATTAAGCCCTATAGTTCCATGTGGAACATCTGAAACAATCTATAGCAAATTGTAAGATCCATGTGGCTCCACACCATGGCACTCTTGGTGGCAGTTCCCATGGCTTTTCTCTTAAGCCAGCTTTGCTCCCTCATTGCAGTTTCCCTTAGATGATCAACACTCCTGGCTTTTCCAAACTTCTGGGGTTTCCCCTGAATAGGCTTCTCACAGCTTTACACACTGCCCTGCCAGGGACACAGTGCCTAGCTTCCCAGGCCTTCTGAAATCTAGGTGGAAGCCCTCTTAGCCACAGAACTCCTGCATTATGCAAGTGCCCAAAACCAGTGCCACATGCATGATGCCAAGGTCTGCTGCCAGCTGGAGCAGTAGGCAGGCTTTCTATCAGCCTTCTGGTCTTCTGAGCTCTGACCAGAATCTCCCGTACAGAACAAATGAAGCTGTTCCAGTGCTCCTCTTGTAGACAACATCTCCAAACATTTCCTATCTCTTCCCATAAGCTATTCCCAAAAGCTCCTAATCCACACGGCCAGGTTTAGCCACAGCAACAGCCCCATTTTTCTGGTACCAAATCCTGTTTAAATTACTCTTCTCATTACTCTTTTCTTGTTTCTGGGACAAATACACAGCACCAAAAATGAGGGCAAGAAAGGTTTATTTAGCTCACAGTTACTGAAGGTCTCAATCCATACCCAACTGTCTCCAAGGCAGAGTAGCACATGGCAAGGGCATCAGTTCATGGCAGCTGCAAAGAGCAGAGATCTAAGGGAGGGGCAGCAACTCAGGAAGCTGGCTAGCCTCTTTACTCTCCTTATATAGTAATCCAAATTACCTTCCCCAGGGCACATGCAGCACCCACACCCACAATATTCAATCACAAAGTACAGAAGCAGCCCCATGACTGCATGAGGCTTTGGAGGGACAACTAATCACAAACTATGACAATGAGTTAATATTGTCCTCAATCCTGAGAAAGAGGGATCCTGCCTTGAGTATTATGAGGGTGAAAAATATTATTCTTCTTTGGCTAAGATGTTGCTAGTTTTAGCAGCAGCCTCCTAACACATGGGGACCCCTTGGATCTGAGATAACCAGAAACTTAGGTCTTCCTAGCTGAAGTTTAGAGAGCTGACACTGTGATCCTCCTCCAGTGGACTCCTCTCAACAGAACAGAATACATGAGCATGAAGAGGACAATTCACCTGAAGGCTCTCCAACCTGGACCTTGCTCCAGATAACTGGTGCCATACGATTCCCTTCCTTGGAGGTCCCATATTTCTTTTCAGGTTGGCCTACAAGTCTCTGGCCCATGTCTAAGTTTCTGAGGACGGACTATACCATCACTGTGTGCATCTTTTATCTGACATACAGCAGAAAGACACCTGTCTGTAGGCATTGTAGACAGCACTTGGAAACGCAGTCTAGGTTTCCATGCACATCTTTGTGTGCTCTTGTGGTGAAAGCTAAGACACCATCATAGGGTTAGTGTGAGATAAAACACAGATAATAATTTAGGGCCTGGAGACTGCATATTCCTGTATCACCAGGTTTGAAGCCTTAAACTTCTAAATTCCTTTTTAACCTTCTAAGTTTTTATGAATCTACATGTTTCATAAGCTAAAGTATAATAGATGAATATATGTGAAAATATATTCTATTTTGCAGCTTGCTTCACGCACTTTATGTATTTATACTTATGGTACATAGCCAGCCCTCCATTTGTGCTATTTCCAGGGGCTCCTAAAATAATAGTTCTCTGTGTGAGGAAATGAAGGATGAGGGAGAATAGTTTAGAATGAACAAAAGAACTGGATGAATCCTGAAAACAATTCTAATATAGTCATATTCTACTGTGCTTGCTAGATCTTCTTTCATGGCTAAAGGTCTATGTCAGCTACTAGTGGGCATGGCCTTTTCTGGGAGTTGCATAATGCTGAAAACAGCTGCCTCCCCTGAATGACACAACATAATCCCAAATTCAGAAGACCCAGAAGGAGCTCAGACCTCAGGAGGTCTCTGGAAGATGGGTGCTGACAGGCAGTTCTCAGCCTGAGTTCTTACCCTGTACAAGCAAGTTTCTTGCCTTTGCTCACAGGTGGGGATGCTGAGCCCTCCTGTCAGTAATCTTGTAAACCTCTGTCTGGTGTTGTGTAAGCAAGAGCCAACAAAATACTTACACAGTATTTACTACTAGCCTCTGTCTAAGCACTTCTCCGAAATTATTTGAATGTTTACCATATTTGATAAAGTAGGAATAGGAGCTCTTATTAATACCCATTTTGCAGATGATAAAATCCAAAGCATTTCGACCTTATGATCAACCAAAAGTTTATGCCAACTGTTGCTCAGATCACAGAGGAAATAGGACAGCAGGAACTAGCCGCTATTAGCTAGAGGTTAGAATTTTCTGCAACTATACTGGGAACCCCTTAAAATTCAAAATTATATGTTCATTCATTATTCAGGTGTTCATCTCTCTCCTTAGTTGTGTGCAATTACAAATGTGGATCCATTGAAGATAGGGGTTTGAAATAAATCCACAAAAATTATCATTTTCCTAATTGTCATAACAAAAGCCACAGCAGGAGACAACGTTGATGATGCCCAGAAGAAAGACAATGAGGAGACATGGAAAAGCAGGAAAACCCTGACTTACTGGACCATGTCCTGTGCTGAATTCTGCTGATGAAGATGGTCCTTTACTCCCAAAGGATTATGGTTACCAGAAAGCTGGCCATAAAAGTAAACTGCTCTGCCCAACAGAGTTAGGGATTCGCACACCTATCCCTCCACCGACATCAGTTCTAAAAAGAAATGTCTTTTGAATTCTAAATGTCTTTTGAATTGTGATATATCTTGGTTTCCCAGTGACCTATTTACCAGGTAACTGGTCCTTTTTTATGGCAGGGAGAACTGGGAGGAATTGGTAAGTTAATAAATATAAAGGTTCTAATGGTCTCGGCGGTACAAGCGAGATGAAGAAGGGAACGTCATCCTTTGGAAAGCGTCGTAATAAGACGCACACGTTGTGCCGTCGCTGTGGCTCTAAGGCCTGCCACCTTCAGAAGTCACTTGGGGCAAATGTGGCTATCCTGCCAAATGCAAGAGAAAGTATAACTAGAGTGCAAAGGCTAAAAGGCGAAATACCACCAGAACTGGTCGGATGAGGCACCTAAAAATTGTATGTCGCAGATTCAGGCATGGATTCCATGAAAGAACGAAGCCTAAACCCAAGAGATCAGCAGCTGCAGCGTCCAGGTCATCTTAGGAATGGCAGCAGTCACTCAAAAGAAATCCTTTGGTTTTAAAAGATAAAAAAGAGGTTCTAATGGCAGTTAGCATTTTAGAAGTGTTTCTAAGAATTAAGTAAAAATAAGCCCCATTGCATATTATGACTTCCTCTCATTACATACAATGAAATGTTATCTCTGTTCATACCACCTTTCAACATATGCTGATAATTCCAATGCTTCCTAATGAGATGTGAAGTAAGACTATTATCCATTATACATCCCTTCACAGACACACTGTGACAGTAATCATCTTTGGTTTGAGTAGCCTGTGTTGCTCCTATGACATAACTTGTTAGGCTAAACATGTTTAATGCTATGTGTTTGCCACTTCCCTCTCCAAGTGATGGACTTTCCCACCAATTGGATCCTCAGTTTCCTCATCTGTGAAATGGATACACACATTCCCTTACCCTAAAGAGTAGCTGCAATTATTTTACTTGTGTTAGTTTCTTATGAAATTAAAATTTTTCCCTTTTTCCCATCATTCAAAAGCTTTATTAATGGCAATGTGTAAAAATGACTTGGGAAGAAAGATTCATCTTTAAAAATCTAATCTCTTTAACATTACCTGGTGATGGCTAATAACTGATTCAGTTTGTTGAATGTCACAATTGCATCCCTGCTCATCTTCAGACAAAAGAACACCTTGTGCAATACTAACTGTTAATAGTCTTTTGCCTGGAAAGATTAAATTATGTTACAGAATCACAGCCACAAGGGATGTTTCTGATAATGAAGTACTAGTTTTTATTGTGATGGGGAGAGAGAGAGAGAGAGAGAGAGAGAGAGAGAGAGAGAGA
>NDGM011213403.1:1913-22592 GCA_002564305.1 Octomys mimax | reverse complement strand
ATATTATATATATATATATATATATATATATATATATTATATAATATATGATATATTTTTTCATATCATTTAACATGGCAATGTTCTAAGAAAAGCACTGATAGGCAATTTCATCTTTGTACGAAACCTATGTAATATGGTCCACTATATAACTAAGCTAAAGTAAGTGTATATAGATTCATATGTTCCCATGCATATGTACATATGCACAGTGTCTATACAGACATACATACACATCTGAAGTACACAAATGTATATGGTACCACTTACTTCTCCTACAGCCACTATGAACAAAACCACATGAGATTAAATCAAGCACAAAATTATGCAATCAAGAGAATCTGTAAACACAAAATGTACGAGGTTACTGCTAGCATAATACAGCATACTGTTTTCCAGTAAACTTTTTTATACATAGAAAGAATACACTCTAAAATAATGATTAAAGTATGGTATAGTGAATGCATACATCAGTACTATCACTGTTTACTATCATCATCCAGCTATGCACTGCACATAACTGAGCGACAGTTCTACGTGGCTGGAAGCCCAGGGTTTATCCACACAAATCAGTGACTAGGCATCAGGCTATGATGTTAATGTCTCTATGATGTTATTAGGGGTTAACACTTTCTCATTTCCATCATGATCTTATGAAACCACAGTTGCATATGCTATCTATTGTTGACCAAGCCATGTCTAGGAAGTATATGACTCCATGTATAAATAAAGGAATAAAGAAATCTCTGTATGTATATGTTTATTTGTGGATATACTATTACTACCACTACGTGCTATGGACAGTCTTTTTGAATATCCTCATAGCATCCCTAGTATACATATTTCTTTACAACAGTCAAACTGAACTCATAGAGCCCCATTGTGTACTGTCTGCCTCTGGAAAGCTGGCACAAATATCATTTTCTGCTAATGAACCCCTGGGTATTAAAGTATATAATGCACTTGATGGGACAATTTCCTGTTGTACAGTCTCTACCCCTTCCTACCCAGCCCCAGGATCCATGGTGCCAGCTACCTGGCAGCAATCAGCTTATCACAAGAATGAGGTGTAACAAAAGGTCAGGTTTAGTATGATTAGTAATGAAGATGGCACCAATGATGCCCCCAGGTGGCAGTGATATGAAAGAGAGCAGCTCAGAGATACTGTGCACTTGCCTTGTGCCAAGCACTGCATAAGTATTTGACAGGAACAATCTCATTTACCTTTCAAATCATCCCTTCTGTTAGATTTAATTGTCTTTGCTTCTATCAGTAGCAAAGGAAGACTTAAAGACTTAATCTATCTGCCCAAGATGATGCTGCTTCCATGGAATGATACTAGGATTTGTGCATGGACATTGCAACTCCAAAAGCTGCATAGCCATGCACTGCTCAGATCAGAACCAAAGCCTTCTCAGTAGGCATTTGTGCCCCATCCTCCCAAGCTTGGCTACAACTCCTTAGTGCAGTCACGAAAGCAACAACCATGAGGCCAAGACACGGCCCACTTGCCTTCACGGCATCACATACAGAACCTGGTTCCTGTCAAGTCTAATGAGAAAGCTGACAGCGTCAGGTTCCTGATCTGTCACTGTGCAGCAGCCAAGTGGTGGCCTCTTAAAGCCACCCCTAAGAGCTCAGCTATGCAATTGCCTGTGTGGCAGGCAGAGTGGGCACAGGGAATTACATGGCCTTTTCCCTCTGCTGTGCTGGGCTCCATATATGCTTCCACTCCATCTCAGAAGCCAGCAGGAAGTGAGGAACCAGGAGGGACAGAAGGGCCCAGTTCTCCCTAGGTTATGACAGTCCCTCTTAAAAAGCCTGCTTGTTTTACCACTCAGCTTAAGTTTCCACTTGGGGAAAGTTACTACAGCATCCTAGTGCTTCCTGGATTGTTATCGGCCAAAAACACAGCCACATTCTCCTTTGTCTGCAAATATCTGCTGTGAAATCACTGTTCATTGTTGATTCTTGCATTCTGCACCTATTCCAAGTGTTCCCAAGGAGGTTCTCTGTGTCAGTCTCCAGGAAGTTGGAATAAATGGTTAATAAGACAACTGGCACTACTTTCTACCAACTCAACATTTGTAGGAAATACAAACACATTGGTTTTCCTTTCCTTTAACATTCTTGTATGTGGTAATATTATCTGTACAGGAAAGGAGAAGGGAAGGGAAGGAGACAAGAGGACAAAACATTGACTAGGAAACAGTTTGCATGTGACACATCTCATGATAGATGCCTTGCACACTTTTAGAACTTTCTACACTTCTGAGAGTCAAGTGCTGGAACCATGTTTCATACTCAGCATAGGTACAGAGTGATTTGCCAACCCATCTTCCCAAGGCAGTAAAGGCTGCAGAATGTCTCTGTAGCAGGCTGCTGTTTGAGGCTGGAATCCAGGAGGAGTAAAAACCTCAAGGTCCCTGCCTTGAAGTTGTATTTGCAGAGCACATTCCTCCCCATGAGCCCCACACCTCCCAGTGCACCCAAATGATCCAGTGGTGTGTCTGTCACCCTGGAATCATGACACTGAATTCTTCTTTTCCCACAAGTTAAGTGATCACCCTATTTTGCATCAGATTTGCTGTTCTTTGAGGTGGCTTCAAGAACACTGGTAGATATTGTTGAAACAAAGGGTGTTATGATGGTTAACCATGATCATCAACTTCATTGATGGGGAAACGCCAAGGATGTAGTTGAGAATACTTCTGAGTATGTCTGTGAGGGTGTTTCCATAAATGATTGATGTGAAGAACAGAAAACTGGGAGGGAAGCCTAGCCTGAATGCACATGGTACCACCCAGTAGTGTGGGGCCTTTGGTGGAGCAAATGAGGCAGAAGGGAACCACCAACGCCTGCCCCTCCCCCTCTGCTTCCTGCTTGCCATGAGGAGAGCAGCTTTTCCCAGCATCCAAGTGACCGAACACTGAAAACTCAAAAACCGTGAGCCAAAATCATTCTTTGCCTTTTCCTATTGTTATATCCAGGCATTTTATCACAGGAACGAAAAGCTAATGACCTCTATTTCCCAAGCCAGCCTGGGGGAGGAGTGAGGGCCAAACAGCTGATGACCAACATGAGGGAGAGTTTTTCCTCAAATCATCAGGCTTCCATTCCTCTGCTGTTTCCCATGAGGATCCCACCTGGGTGTCTCTTGGCACCCAACTCCCCAGTGCTCTAACTCTACTTCCCTCCACCAGTTTTCTCCTTCATCTTTCAAGTCATAAGACAAACAGCCCAATGACAGCACACTGGCACAGTGAGCACTATTCTTGAGTTAGCTGCCAGCGATGAGGAAGTGAGAATAAAGGTCAGTAAACAGGCCATTCAGAAACTCAAGGAGCCCGGCACATACGCAGAGGCCAAGGGGAATTTCACTTTCCTGAACAAAGTCAGCACAATTTTAAATTTTGGAAACCTATTTGGTACAATGTGCACAGCAGAAACAAAGAAAATATCATGACATTGGCAACGACAGGCTCTGTCTGAGCTGGGCTGTTCCATTAAGGAAGTCCCAGAGCACCAGGCAAAGCACTAAATTACATACAGGTAGTGGCTGGATATAGGCTGGCAGCCGGCTTTCAGCAACATCCCCCATATGGCTAGGAACACTTGTGCCAGTTAATTAGCACTGGCATTAATTGAGAGAAGGAACATTGACCAGGACATCGAGGTTATCCTTAGACTACTTAAATATGTCATGTGATCACTCGTTCCATCTGTTATCAACATACTTCACACTTAATCCAGTAAATAAACTCCTTAACGTTTTAAACAAATGGATTCCATTTTGCCAGGCCTCTTTAGACTTTGTAAATCTCAAGATGTTTTCCCCCCTAGAATCTATACAGTGAAAGTCACAGGGTTCAATAACACAGCCAGGTGCAAATTCCCACATCAGAGCCACCTACCCCCCACGTCCAGCAAACTATGCAGAAGAAGTCTCTTCCAGGGAGGAGGGGAGCTAAAAACAACCACATGCCATCACTCACTCAAATGTGTATTTTTCACTTTGCAGCTACCCTACAAATCTGCCTTGTTTTCTTTCCTTGCTCTCAATTCTGCTGGAAGCACAGGGAAAATAAGGCCTATTATTCAAATGAATTTCACCATGCACTAAAAATGTGGCTGAGTTGAGATGGAAACCCATTTTAAAAGTGCTCTCCTCTAAAATGGATGATGCCTGGTAAGGTATAAAGCACTTGGGTACTTAGAAAGTCAGATAGGAAATAGTCCAATCCCAAACACTTCATTGGCAAATTGACTCATCATAGGTATATGCCCAGAGTAGATTTCACATTCACTTCCAAGAAAGGTATATGTTCCATACATCTTTAAGAAAACAAATATAAATCTTCCTTGAGAAACTTATCTCCAACCGTCTATTTTCTTGCCCTAAGAAAAGTTATACAGTCAGTAGCTCATCAATCTCTAGCATTTCTTCACCCACCTCTTCTATCAACTTCCTCACAATATTTCCAAAACCAACCCTCAATAAATTGATGAAAATATACATCATGTGCCCCATGCACAAATTGGCCTTTACAAAAGACCATAACCTCATTGGAGCTCTACAAGGTGGCAAGAATTGGTCCAAGCAAATAAAAGCAATTCCTGACCATAGTTGCAAACTCTGAATGCTGAAGGTCTTCCTGGAATGATGGATAGAAAGCATTGAATCTCACTTTGGGAGGCCATGGTTCAAATTCTACTTCCTCTAGCATGGTGACCTTGGGGAAATTATTTCTTCTCTCTTCAGTAAAAGTGGAAGATTAAGAGCCCTATCCCATCAGGAGTGGATGTGAACATCCACTATGTTACTGGACATTGTCATTGCCATCTTCTTTGCTGTGGACTTGACATCATAGTGGCAATCATGGTTAGTTAGTTCTCATCTTTACCATTTGATATAGAAGATGTTACCTAATATGCCCTCTAAGTCTCAACAAAAAGTACAACTTACTCTTGCAGGTAGCTTAGTGTGATGAAGCAGACACTTACTGGTCTAATTTTACCCCAAGCACAGGGAAAATCCAAAAGTCATCTCAGGAGCCAATTAATCAGAGAGAGATAATTAAATTTTACACATTGGACTAAGTTTTAACTAGGACACTAGGGCTACCTTGAGGATTACACAGTGCTTTCTTTCTACTTTGGGGAAAATGAAAGTTTTTGCAATTATACAATTGTTCACTTCAACAAATACTTATTGATGATTTGCTACAAGCCAGAGCTGCACATTCTCGTTACTGAAAAGAATTAGACTACTTCTCTGACCTGAAAAGCCCTCTAGCATGTTAGGTAGAATGAAATCTACAACATAAGGCATAGAAATGAGGAGGCATGCAGAGAATAAGAGGCTTCCTTCCTACAAAAGAGGCCAGAACTTAATGAAGGCAAGAAAGGCTTGCATGAGTGACTGGAGTCAGGGGGCTTTACAGGGCAGAGGGAGGAGCACAGTCAGAACCTCTTGGTAGTTTGTAGGGAGCTACATGGTGGTCTTTTACTCTAGAGAGTAGACATAAAAAGAAGGTCTTGGACATGTGACCAGACAGTGTGGGAAGGGGTCACCAAAGAACACAGCCCAGGGGACCCTTACCACTCAAGCACCACTCATTTTTGCTTCAAATAAGTTTCAAAACATATAAGCAAATGCATTTCTGTTTGCAAGATGCAGCTTTGCAACTAAGAAAAGAAAATACAGGCTACCCTGCTGTAAAGCCAAGAAATCTACACATTCACAAGGACAGCAGTCTCAGGGAAGCTGAAAAACTGAATCTTGACTAAATCAGTCATCAGAAGGATCCCTTAGATTTATAGCCTCCAGTTATTTGGAAACATGGTGAGACATGCCTGGACTCCCCACTGCCTGGGAGGCTGAAACAAGAGGATGACAATTTCCAATCTAGCCTGGACAATTTAACAACTTAAGCACCACCTTAAATAAATAAATAAACAACAAATATTAAGTATATAAATAAACAAATCTACAAAGGGTGGAGCTCAGAGTAAAAACCCTGGGTTTCTCCTCCAGAAAAAAAAAAAAGAAAGAAAGAAAAGAGGGCTGGCCAAATAGCTCATTGGATTAAAGTGCCTTCAAGCAGGTGCAGGGGCCAGGGGTTGGAACCCTGCCCCTGCTTTGCTAGCCCTGCACCCAGGGCACGCTGAGACAGCAATTGAGACTGGGTATGGTGGCTTGCACCTGTAATCCCAGCTCTTGGGAGGCTGTAAACAGGCAGATCACTGTGAGTCTGGTCTAGTAGTAAGACCCTGAACACCCTGTAGACCCTTCCCTAAAATACACACAAAAGAAAAAAGAAAACTGTAGTTTTAAAATCTCTCTCCTATCCTGTGCAATTTGTACACCAGAGTGATTAGGAACATCTCATCTAGAACCTAGTCCTGAAGAAGGATCTCTGTCCCCTCTGTCTCTCTGAAAAGCAAGTCCCTTCATCTCTAAGTCAACACTTTGGGGGCCGAGCATTCATATCCATTCACCAGGGATGTGCAAATATTTGAACAGTTATTAAGGAAAGCTTAGGTTGAAAGGTAGTTACTCATCTGGAAAGTGTCAGTTTATGGAATGATTCTGTTTATAGTTACAGCCATCTCCATCCATTTTCTTGTCACAATTGACTCGGTGGGGTACCCTGGCCTGCAACTGTAAATATTCTGTTAATTGTTCTGATTCAGGCTGTTGTATGAACCCAACCATGGTGCACAACTTGAAACACTATATTCTTCATATATTTTATAATGAAAATATCCCAGATTCATAGGCTCACAGAAGCATCAAAAAAGAAATCCACTTATTTATTTTGCACTATATATGCAGAGACAGAAAGACATAGCTAGCTAGCTATATTTATATATAAATATATATCTATATATAGATTGAGTTTTTTTATAACAGAACCTACCCAATATTATGTTTATGTGTCTGAGTTACTTCACTTGACCTTATGGCCTCTAGGTGCATCTCTTTTCCCACAAATGCCTCAAGGAAAAAGAGAGAGGGAGAGGGAGAGGGGGAGGGGGAGGGAAAGGGAGAGGGGGAAGGGGAGGGAAAGGGAGAGAGGGAGGGGGAGGGAAAGGGAGAGGAGAGGAACAGAGAGAGAAGAGAAGAGAAGAGAAGAGAAGAGAAGAGAAGAGAAGAGAAGAGAGAGGAGAGAGAGAGAGAGAGAGAATGGTTTGTAATATACTGAAGACAAGGTATCTAAAGGTATGCTTGACTTGCTGTACTTAGGTGTTCTAGTTTTTGATCTGTGACAATTCACTTTACAAGATCGTAAAAATACATCTATCTGATGTAGAAAAATTTCAAAGAGGGTGGAGGGAAGGGACAAAAAGAAGTGAAATGTGTCATACACATGTACCAATGTAATAATTCTATACAACCAATACATACTAAAGTAAATAATAGTAATAAAACAAAATCCACAGCACAAAATTATGCCTCCAAATGTATACTTCTGAACAAGAAAGCAGTCTCTGTATGGCTCACACCATTATGTTACCAGCTACTCTCCATCCACCTTTCTTTCGCCCCTGCCCACTCCGTCCCCCACCTCCACCCTGGGTCATCTCATCTCTGGCTTCCTGTTGGGAGCAGCTGCAACAGGGAGTCAGATGGTGTATGAAAGTGGGCCGAGGAACTTCTTTCCTGCTTCCTCCTGCTTGTGGGCTCTGATCCCAGAGGCATCTCTGTATTCCCCAAGTTTAGTGTCCTCCTAGGGAGCTCCCCCATCACAACTCCAGTTCTCATAGGGCTCATGGAAGCTTCTATCTTCTCCTAGCTCTTTGACTGTTAGAGAGTTCAAGGCCTGGGAACACCTGGTTTTAGAAGGTCTAGAATTTATATAATTAAATCTGAAAGTTTGATATAAGATATACGACTATGATAACAATATTTCCAGCCATTCACACAGCCTCAGGGAGGTCTGCACAATGTGGAAAATCCTGCAATTAAATTTCATCCGCCTCACTTCTAAGACTGCCAAAGGCTTTCATTGTATGCTAATCTCCTCGGGTCACAACATGCTTATTTATTCGTCTTACATGGTACCATCTTTTGAAGAAGGCACTTCTGTAGTCTCCCCATTTAAGCAATCAGTCTGCACAGATGCTGCATCCTGCAGAAATTCGGGCCCAGACACCTGATTATGTGAGATATATCTGACAACCCTCCCTTCTTCCCCAGTTGCTTACCTACCTGGAGAGCACCTAGAGAGACGTTTTGCCCTCACTGCAGTGGTCCAACTTTGGAACCTTAGCTTTCTTTCCTAGAGCAGGAAGCAAAGCACAAAACCATGCAAAAGTAAAAAGAAATATTTTATTCTTTTGTGGCTTTCTCCAAGCATGTCAGCAAGCTAAACATATTGGGTTTATATGTCTTAAATGCATAAGAGAAATATGATTGTGTCTTTTCAGACATGTTTGGTCAAGTCTGATTTTTATTAACTGCAATGTCAGTGCAGATAGCTATCATTTTTCTAAATCACTTCCTGCTATTCCTTTAAATAAATATCTTAGTAGCCACCTACATTGAGGTGGGATTATGTTATAAAAACAGAGGTAACTTCATCATGGAATGATATTGATTAGGTCTGAACTATACAGACTACAGCATTTCCAAATATTTGAGGTAGATGCTTTCATGATCAGCCTCTTGCCTTTCCTGTGATACCCTTGGGTACATTGAAAATTTGAAAATCATTAGTGATGTGGACACCTTCTGGTCCCTGAGGACCCAGAGCTCCATTAGATGAAGCCTGAAAAGCTCTACTGCCTGTTCAGTTGATTCGTTTCCATTTTCAGAACCGTATCCTGAATAATGCTCACTACTGATGTTCTTGGGGAAATAAAGGAATTAGTAACAATTTTGTAATTGATTCAAGCCACGAATCATCATGTTTCTTCCGAAGTTATGTATACTATAAGAGATCAGGACCAAAATGAAATTACACAACTATGTTGTCACATGGTCAAATACACGGTGATACTCCTGGCAATTCATAACAGCACATTCATCGTCATTGAAACTTGTGGCAAGGCCACAAGTGCAACAGAAAGCCATCAGTTAAACATTCTTTGAAATATATTTCTTCCCTACATCATCACCTAGACATGTAAATTTTAATTTTTTTTTTTTTTGAACTATACATAGACTCACAACTAGGAGTTTGCTTGTGGATGGTGGCATTCTTAACCAATGTAAAATGAATAGTCACACAATTTTAATCTGTTAGTATTTCTAGGCTTGAGAGGAAAAGTGAAGGAGTGTGAAAGATTTCTTAGCCAAGTCAGCAGTCTCTATGGACTTCAAATGAAGGGTGGTGGTGCACACTTGTAATCCCAGTACTCAGAAGGCTGAGGCAACAGGATCAATTGGAGTTCAAAGCTAGCCTAGGCTACCTAGTGCGTTCAAGGTTAGCCTGCCCTATGTGGTGAGACCCTATCTCAAAAGTCATAGAGAAATAAATAAATAAATAAGCTTTTTGTAACTCAAGTACAATGAGAATGTTAGCTATGATAATATAATTTTCACATATTTCATATATACTGTTAAGTTAGTCCTTTTCATACATTCATAGCCAAATTCATATTTGGTTTTTATGTAGCAGTCATTTTAAGAACCTTTGGATAACTCTATACTGTTTATAATTTATATGTAATATATATCCTTTTAAAGGGAGCTTTAGAGACTTTTTTTTTAGTATATTTGGTACAGGGTCTCACTACACAGCTTGGACTCATAGTGAACCTCCTGTTTTCAGCCTCCCCAGCACTAAGAGTATAGGCATGTGCCACCATGCTCGGTTTCAGTGGCCAGTTCAGCACACCCAGGGGCGGGGCCAGTGTGACATGTGGTGCTAGGAATCAACCCCTGGCCCCTGAGCTTGCCTAAGCAAGTGCTTAGTTCACTGAGCTATCTCGCCAGCCCATAGAGACTTACTTCACATTGTGTGGCAACTTAAAATTTTCTAGACAGAGCTGACATTTGAAAGTGAACTTTTCAATGAAGTTTGAAATATACTCAGTAATTATATAGCTTTAACATAATTCTAATAGGTGTCTTTATGAAATATGCATGTTTAATTTATATTTGTTTAAGAGAAACATTAACATGAGAATAAGAATATACATAGAAAAGTGTACCTAGTTGTTTCTGCAAAGTTGTGGGAAAAAATGGATGTTTTATGTGAAGGGATAATATTCTATTATTTTTAATAACTATAACTTCAGAGAAACCTCAGCGTGTGTCGGTATTTCTTAACTCTGAAAGGCTGCACTAAAAGAAGATATTTATAATAATCAAAGATCTAAGGAAATTACCTGATACTTAATACGGCAGCTCAAATATTATATTCACAAGCAGGAAATAGCTGCACGTGCATCCTCAGCTTTACTGTGGTCTGTTGTTTCCCTAAACATCCCTGGATATCAGTATTTGCTAGAAGAGATATCACAGTGTAACTAATAAGAAAAAGTGGAGGTAAAAAAAGCAATAACATTCAATTTTTCTTGAAACAGTATCTTTCTTTTGAGGAAGAGTTATACTTCAATTGAGGAGATAACCAAAATGTTTATCTACATTCAATTTCAGTTCAAATCAAGGCCCCAAATATTAAATACCAGCTTGTTTATTTGCAGCATTCTGTCAAAATGGAAAAGTATCCATGGCAGTGATTTCTTTATTGTTGCTTTCAAAATGCATTCAAAATACTCAGTGCTCGTGTTACTATTAATAAATGTTAATTCTTTACCTTAGAAAACCTCTGGAAATACACAAAGCATCTGCCCAGAATATAAAACAGCATTGATTTATGCCTTGAAAGTAGAGTTACAATGAATAACAAACAAATTCATTATGATGGCATAAAAATATCAAAATAAATTACTCCCTAGTATCTATACCACGTTGTAGGTTATTAGCTATTAATATCATTATTCATGACAGACCTAACTACTGATGTAAAGGAGCAATTTTCTTTATTACTCCTCATTTCTCTAAAATTGGTTAGTTGGACAAGGGCAAGAACCAAGGTAAATTAGAGAAAATGTTCAGGCAAACAACTGTGCTGGATACCCATGAAAAGAAATTTTCACTAGTGGAAAACACAGAATTAGAGAAAAAGATTTGAGATACAAATCTATTGCTAAGAATAACAGCTAATAGGGACGGACCATTGGGTATGTGCTAAGTTTTGGGGTAAGTACAACAGATGCCTTATTTCTAGATGTCCTTATGATCCCGTGCGGCTGAAATAATATCTTCATTTTGTTCCTCAAGGAGGAAGAGTAAAGGCACAGAGAATTAAAGTTGATAGTTGTTTTGTAAGTCATCCAAAGTTAAGTAGATGAAATAAATAGGCATTTAATAGTAAGTATTTATTTACATGTTGGTAAATAATAGTGCTGGACCTACAACACAGGTTTTTCTGACTCCTACATTCAGAAGTCAGAGAACTTTCCATAGAAAATCGAGTATCTTTTGCTTTGTAAAAAAGAAATGCCAGTTTTTAGGGCCATACATTCTCACCTCTGCCATTGTTGTGTGGAAGCAATGATAGATAATATGTCTGCAAAGGCTGTATTCCAATAAATTTTCATTCATAGACACTGTACTTTAATTTTTGTGTACTTTTAATGTATCATGAAATAGTTTTCTTCCTCTAGTTAGTTTCAACTATTTCAAATGAGGAAAATCATTCTTAGTTGTACAAAACAAACTAGAGGGTCAACTAGATGAGAGACAAGAGGTGGCAGTTTGCCTCTACTTGCTACAGAGCCATGATTTTCTATCTCTACTGTGCATGCCCACCACCTGCAGATCCTGTTCAAATGCAGAATTTGATTCAAGAGATCTGGGAATTTAGAACTTCACCAAGTGTCTGGGCAATGTTAATGCCATTGGTCCGTGGACACATTCTGAGTAGCAACCATCTGCACTCAACAGTTCTTACTCAGTTTACGTTCAGTTTAGGTACTCATAAGCCTGTCATAAGTCAAAACTGCTGCAGGTCAAAAATTCACTGATGTTCCTAACTTACAGAACATCAGAACTAAGCAATACAGGATTCTTTCTCTTATTTACACTCATGATCAAGCTGCTGCTTGGGAATTCATCAAATAGAGGAGCACAGAGCAGCACATTACAGAGATGACAAAACATGACACTATGGCTTCTATGGAATGCACATTGCGTTCACATAACTGCGAAGGTAAAAATCGTAAGTTGAAATATCTTCCAGTGGGGCGCATCATTAATGATATCCTAAGTAACCCCGGGGCTGTTGATCTTTTGCATGAAGGGTTTAATGATGTCTCTCCACGTTACCCATGCAGCTGTGGGAGCTTGGAGTCTTAGAACTCCTCCCCCATCCTTTATGCTTGACCTCTGAAATCCATCTCCAGACATGGTACCTCTCCATCCCCAGTGTTACTGCCGAACCACATCCAGTGGCAAGTCCTTAACCCTCTTCTTTTATTAGTCACTCCTCTTTGAAGTCTGCTTGGTGATCAGGGAGTTCTTTCTCTCCAAAATAAATCCAAATATTCCCCCCCCCGTTGACACCCATTTCGGTGCTGGACCAATACATACAGAATCAAATTTACACGTGAGCTCTTCACAGTCTCACCAGGCAATCTATCCCGTGCTATTTCTCAATATTTCTTAATTACGACAATGATAAAGATGCATAGCTTCAGATTTTATTAAGCTCTTACTATGGAGAAAGAGATCATTGTTTTTCATTTACTCTTACTTTAAGCTACTGTATGAAGCAGGTATAATTCTTACCATTCCCAGCTGAGGTAGCTAAAGCACAGAGGGCTCTCCTTGCAAAAGGTACAATGCTCCTACGTGAAAGAGCTACCCATATACATTTAAAAACCTACAGCTCTTTATAAGTGATATTTATAGATTTATTTATCAATTTTATGCATGTAATTAAGAAGCAGCATTAAACAACATGAATTGCCAATACAGTAGCAACATAGAATGTTGACCAAGAGAAAGGAAATCTGACTTTAAATGGATCATACTGATTATCCAGCCTACTGGGGGTTTAAAACTTGTAGTAGTTTTGCAGCAGACATAGTTAATTGCTAGCAGTCCATTTTAAGGTATGAACTTAAATAAGAGCATTTCAAATAAGCGATAAGAGGCATTTCCTGTAGTTTAAGAAATATTTATTTTTAGGGAAATGAAAAGCTACACTTATTCCTCTATGAATAAACGCACAGGAAATTAACTCCATTCCATTCAAGTTTGAATCAAGCTCCAAGATGGGTTTATTTTAATAATAATCATTTTATTCACTTTTTATTTTCCTTACTGGCAATTTTAACTACATATAAAATTAAAATTGTAATGAAAATATAAGCATATGTATAGAGGGGAAAAAAATCTAAAACCCTTATATAATGTTCAGAAAATCTCAAAAAGACAAAGTAGCAAATTGGCAGATTGGGATTACAAATGACTAATAAGCTGACTCAGCTCTAGCATGAAATTATAATAAACATAGATTTGAGCCCACGGGCTTAACCGTTTCCAAGTTCATGACTCAAAATTTTCTTTACAGTATTTAAATTCTGCTTTATTTAAAGTTAATGCATTGCTATGAGCTCTAATCTACTTTAATCATGCATTTAACTTTAGTGACATCAGTTTTTCCTCAGAGCAGGGCAACGTTCAAATAAATGGTCTTATGTGGATATCAATACATACCTATATTTGCAAACATGTCACTGCATTTTACCAAAGACTGGTTAACGTAAATTAGTCAATGAAATTTGTAATGTTCATAGAAAATTATTTCTAGGAAGAGTTTAAAGTTACATATGAAACCAAACAGTCTTTGTCCGAGTCACAGACACAGAGTTAAAATAGATTGGTGTGACCTTCCTACTCACCAAGGTTAGAGAATGTTACCAGTTATCCACCCAAGTAAAATATTAGTCATCCTAATTCCTTTAAGAATCTGTTTATTATTGTCATTTGTCCCCTAAAGGTTTATTCATATTGACAGAAGGAGCAGAATTTGGAGCATGTCCTAGAACTTCAGTATACAAACAAATCACTTGAGCTACTAGCCTTGACTTATTTACTGAAAATGAAATGAAGTCTCCACCACATGGACAACATGAATTTTAGGGGCAGTTCTGTTCCCAGCACCAACAGGTTCCCTGTGCAGGAGAGGAGTCTCCCTTTACTGGCTCATCAGAGGATGAATACAAATGCGACTGCTCTGAGGAAGGAAAGCACTGCCCACCATATGGTCCTCCTCAACGGGTCCACAGGAGGAGGAGCTCTTTGCTGACAGAGAGCTGAGCAGGGAACAAAGTGAACACCTGGTCCGATAAAAATCCATCAGGATATATGAATTGGCTGCCCAGTCTTCAAATTATTTGCAGACATCAAATCCAAAATGAAATGTGCCCCTCTTGCATATTTCGGTAATTATTATGGTGTTAGGATGTGTACAACATACTCCTAAATGGAAAAATCTCCTCTATTGACTGGCATAATTTTTAAGTCCACAGAAGGTGATAATAAGAAGCAAGTAGAGCACAAGAGACAAGAAGTTGAGAGCTTTCCCTGTCTACCTGTCTCATCAGAGAGCAAAACAGCACAACAAGGTTTGAGGACATTCCTTCACCCTTCCTTCTTCTGGCCATTTGGAAGGATGCCACCCTGAACATAATAAGTCTTGCTGCCCTTATAAGCTCTCTGCAGATCACACTCTCCTAGGAAGTTGCAAGGATGACAGCATGGAAGATGCGATTGAACAATATGGTCAATGGTTAAATTTTAAAAATCAATTATAGTGAAGGACACACGGCCATTAAGCCTCCTCAAAGTACTCCCCCTCAATTCAAACACACTTATCAGATCAGGCATTCTTGCCAATTTCTGCAACGGCTCTGGAAGTCGTCTTTCATATCTTTAGTTACCCTGCCCTGGCTGCCTTAATGTCCTGAATCGATTCAAAATGTTTAGCTTTCACAGTCATTTTGTTTTGCAGAAGAGCCAGAAATATCATGGTGATAGATCTGGTGAATAAAGTGGGTAAGAATACCCTGTAGTGCTTTTACCAGATGACCTCTCCACTGGTGGATGGTGCTTTGGGAGCAGGACCTACTATACAGCGTTTTTGGTCATATGTCATAGAGACTCAAAAAGGGACTTCTAGAGCTGATTCAAAAATGGCAAGAACTGATAAATGATAAATGATAAATGATAAATGTTTTCAAAGTGAGGGTAATGTTTTGATGGGAAAATAATAGGCCTTTCAATAGATCTTTTACTGTAATTTTAAAAACTTTAAACGTTTGCTCTACATTTTAATCACCCCTTATGTGTAGCCAGTTAGTCTTCCTCCTTTTTTTTTAAGAGCAGAATTATTATTTATTGGGGGAAAGAAATCTATCTGAGAGGCAGGTAGAAGTGGGACCCAAGAGGTTTGCCCTCTTTCCTCCTCCTCCTTAACTACCTTGATCAGCCTTTCTTTACACTTCTGCATCTAGAGCAGAATGTCAATATCAGCTGAGAAGATGATGAGATTGCCAGTAGCCAGGTGCACGGAGGAGGCTGCTTCTCAGTAGGTGCCTCAGCCCACGGGAAGGAAGCTCACGAGGCCTTGCAATGAGTGCCCCAAAGCAGGAGGGAAACCTTGAGTCTGGAAAACAGCAACCCAGACTATAAGCTTGGTCAGCCTGGGCAACTGCTCAAAATGGCAATTTCAAGGCCAGGCTAATGAGCTAATAAATTATAGTCACTTCACATGCACCACGGTATGATTTTTCTTGCTGAGTTGAATCAGGTAATAATCCAGACTAACCTTTAAAAACTGATTTAAAATCTCCCAATATGTTGGTCAGAAAGATTGAGCCTTTATTTTAGATACAGAGGCCTAAATTTTCATCCTTTTGTGTCAGAAATATCTCTAGAGCAGTAGCAATTTTGTCCCCCTGAGGATACTTGGCAACACTAGGGGACTTTTCTGGTTGTGACAATTGGTACAGAGGAGAGAAGGGGTTATTACTCATATCTAGTAGGCAGATGCCAAGGAAGATGTTAAATAGTATACATCACATAAGGAAGTCCTTTCAACATAGAATTATATGCCCTTCAGTGTCAGTAGTGCCAAGATATTATGAAGAAACTCTTCTCTAGATAGTAGGTAAATCACAGCTAATTTGGCCATGAAAAATGAGCTGGCAAAATTTGGATTCTAATTTAAGAGACAGGAATGGGCCAAACCTACAAGTCAACTTGGATTCCACCGGGACATTCTGGTCAAGTAGTTTGTCCACGGAGTCCTGTTGGAAATAATACACTTATCTGGGGCAAGTGACCAAAAGGAAAAGTACAATTGTCACTATTTTTGGCAGACAGCCCCATCATCTTGAATAGTGTGACACGTCCAGCAGATGGGTGAAGAGTTAACGAGCATGCTCAATTAGCTCCATTCGCTCTACCTAGAGTGAAAGCCATCAGACTGGTACATTGCCTGAGGCCTCAGGCTCCTTTTAATCTGCCCAAATTCATAACAAAATTAAGCATCGCTAAAGTAAATCACTCCAATTTCTGTGAGAACATGATCGACCAGTAGAGCTTATGGGCACACGGCAAAACAATGGTAGTTCATTAAGCCCTCTGATCAGTAAGTATTATCAACTGTATCAGGGAAATAATCTGTGAAGATTTGTACTAATTATGTTTGTATGTTTCAATTTAGTTATATGAAAATGTTGGTGGGGAAAAAAAGTGTAACTCAGTGGATATATAGGAACATGTATGTGAGTTTTCCAGATAGGGCTTTTTAAAAAATCACACTTTTTTTTTTTTCAGTGCCGGGGATTGCACTCAGGACCTTGCACTTGCCAGGCAAGCACTTATTCTACTGCACTATCTTCCCAGTCCAATATCACACATTCTTAAAGCAACTAATAATGCTATAGGGTCAGGGAGATTGCTCAGCAATCTCCTGCATGGCAAACACCTGCATGGCAAACACAACGTCCTGAGTTCAATCCCCCACCCCCAGCACCAAAAAAGAAAAAAAAAAAAAAGTCCAGGGAAGGGACAGTTACATCCGTTTTCTACTTCTTTCTCATCACAAGAGTTCTCTCCACAAAAGTTCTGCCCTCATAGAGAAGTTCTGATGACAGAACAGCAAGTTAGATTCAATATTCCTCTGATCAAACTTTCATTAGACTTGATAAGAAGGAGGTCAGAAACTTTTGTTGAGGACTCAGGCATGGCAGTTCTACCTGTTGAGGACTTCAAGGATTCAGCTAAAAGGGTGACATCACATCCTTCTGCTTTCCTAGAAGCCATGTCCCTAAGAAGTTCTGAGCATGCACAATGATCTTCAGAACCTACTGGGGATATTGAACAACCACCTCTTACCCTTTAGTAACAGTTAGGGCACTGGTGAATAATTCCAGCATAAGTCCAACTCCCCAAACAGTGTATGCTAATCAGGCTGAATAACACCACCTGTGCTCAGCTCTGTGTCACATGCGATTGCATTCTAACCATGTGGTATAAGAACTGGGGCCATCCTCCTGTGGTAATTGGGACAGGTATGACATGGTTACATTCTCTTCCTCTCACAGCCCCTGTTCACGCGTGTCAGTGAGGAGAGGCTTGTCCCAGAGAATACTTCTGAAATCACACTTTCCCTATAGGGTGACAGCAGCCCACATGGCCAAAGGAGCCCTAAAGGTGTCCAAGTGCATACTCTCATTAATAAGCTGTTTTGAAGGCTCTGGACAAAGAAATGGGTTTGCAGATCATGACCAATAAAGATAATGAGCATTTGCACTGTTAGGTGCCATTTCCAACTAAATCAAACTCTGTAGCCAGTAAAAAAAGAAAAAAGAAAAAAAACCGCTGGGGAAAAAAATCAAAAGAAAAATCTGCTGAGAAAGCCAAATGGGCTAATCTTGCACAACCCCTCCTCTCATTTTTTAATAACACCAAGAAGAAAGCAGAAATAGCAAGGGGTAATTTTTTTCACCTATATAAAATATAGTGGGATAGAAAATTCTGGATATCCACTGAACAATAATTATCAAATTCTACCACTGGGAATGGTGGCACGAGCCTGTAATCCCAGTGCTTGAGAGACTAAAAACAGGAGGATCACTCTGAGTCTGATCTGTGTAGTGGGACTCTGTAGATACTGTACTAAATACATAAAAAATATCAAATTTTGTTTATGTTGAGAAGTAATAGAGAAACTTTGAAAGAGACCAAACCTAAATTTGTTACCTAAGGACGATATGTTAGGACCCCAGGATTATCCTAATCACATCCTTAGTTTGTAGAAGAGAGGGCTACAGCACAGCAAGGGTGGATGACTAGCTGAAGGTCAAGCAGTTCTTCAATAAGAGCATCAGATCACAAAACGGCACACCTGCCATATTGCTTCTCCCTGCTGCTCCCTTAAGATATCACTGGAACCTCCTGTCTGACTGCTCGGCTGCCCAAGACAAATTGACAGGCAGAAGCAGTAATGTTTCATTTCCAAATCCAAACTGGGTATTGGAACTTTGGGCTGATGCTTCCTATCCAAGAAGGTATTTGTCTGAGTTTGAGCAATCCCAAAAGTCAATAAAAGATTCCTGTTTGCTAAGGGCTTAGTGCACAAACTGGGCCTTCTGGGAGCCTGCATGTATAGATTGTGCCTTTGACTGAAGCCCAAATGGAGAAGGTGATGAAGGCAACTGTCATTAGTTTGTGCCTTTTACCTCATCCATTTCGATTGTCTTCTGCCCTTACCGGAGCTCACAAGAGAGCGGCACAGCCTGCAGCACTAAAGAAGGGAGGCCNCTTAAGCTGCAGGGACTTGAGCTCCTAGCTGCAAATTTCCTTTCATTCAAAAGAACACTCTCTACCTTTCTTTTCACAGCACAACGCTTAGCATGCCCACGAGGGGGGGGAAAGTGTTTCTCACCAGGCATAAGCTGTAGGGTATATTTGAAAATTGAGATTTTTGAATTGCAATTGGCATCTCTCTGTGCCTTTCAGAAGGGGACCATCTAACTGTAAAGTGACATTTTGTAATCCTGACATGGTGGAGACCCCAGGAAAAACTACAATCAGTCAATTTCTAAAACACAGGCTCAAGAAAGGAAGACCTCGTGTCAGACCTAGAAGAACTTCTATGATTTTTTTGTCAAAGGGAAGTGACAAGGGACATTCATGTTCCAGATTGTTCTTCCTCCCTGGCCTTCTCATTGCTATCACCATGAGCAATATCATTCTTTCTACACCACAGGAAACTTTTGTGAGCAAAATACCATTGAAAATCTTTACTTTCAAATCCATTCACTCCTGGCAAGAAAGAAACCTGGATGAACTTTCGGTATACCCAGCCGAGTAAATGAGTGACCTTTCATTGATCTAATTTACTTGTCTCTTTTTATGCTCATATGATTTGTGTTATGCAGCTATTGAAGCTGTGCCTTTGTCTTCTAGCACCTGGAAGGCCTTCCTGGTCATTAGTTAAGACTCACGGTGCTTTGGAAACAAGAGGCATCTTCCTTATGTAGAGGTGGAGAAGCCCTGGAAGGAACTGTAGCTCCACATGGGGGCAGAGTCTTAACTGGAGTCCTGGAGGGAAGTTAATCCAGTTCCCAGCACCCTCTGGGTAGCTTACCTGTCCATAAATGTGTGACCATAATACTCAGCCCCTGTGAACCACATAATCGCTCCTCTGAACCCCTTTCCTGGCAGCCATGCATGTGCTCCTGGAGCTCTTGGAAAGGTGGCCAAGGAGACAGAAAACGGGGGTCGGATGGCAGAGTGAGGAGGGAGGAAGGGCTGGTAATGGAGGAAGGAGTGAGAGTTCTGATGTCTTATCTTCCTAATCAAACATTCTGGAGAGCATGGTGACGATGCCATGTGGTGCCGATGGTTGGGGGAGGCCAAACACTGGTGCAGGCGTCTTTCTAAAGTAAATACAGAAACAGCAGCTGAGGGCATGTTTCACCCCATCTGTTATGGGTAAGAAACCAGCTTTATTACTCTATGGATGTGTGGACAATTTATTTCCATTCCCTAGAAGTCAGTTTTCTCATCTGTAAAGTGGGATGAACAGCAATCCTCATAGTACTGTGGAGGGATTCTCGGAGCCTCATTGCAGCATTCCAAGCTCTAAATGCCCATTCATAATTACAAACACTGAACAGTGCTCACCTATTCTAGGCACTGTTCTCTTATGGATTAAAACCTTCCAACAATCCCAGAAGGGAAGTATTACCTGTTCCTTCTGTTTTACAAATGAGGAAACTAAGATGCAGGAAGGATTAGTAAATTAAATTACAGAGAGAGAACTTGCTCATGCTCCCTCTCCAGCAAGTATGATCCTTATCATTCCTGTCATTATAGTAACTAAGATTCATTATAAAGCCCACAAGTGAGGTGGAGATGGGCTTTGGATACATTAAGGACTTGTGGAATGATGAATGTAAGAAAGCAGAGAAAAGCAGTGATCCTGTCTTCCCTGGGTGGGAGTTTATGGTGCTTCTCAGTGTGCTGGTGAATTCAGAGAAAGAGGGGCTGGGGAGATGGCTCAGTAGAATAAGCACTTTCCTGGCAAGCACAAGGGCTTGAGTTCAATCCCTGGTTCTGCAAAAAAAAAAAAAAAAAAAAAA